>JABFDZ020000131.1:7717608-7729997 GCA_019775955.2 Pollimyrus isidori
GCTGTGTTTCCGGGGGACCTGGGGCGTTTTCTGCTTGTCTCATGGGTCTTTGTTGGTTGTTGTTTTTTTTTTTTTTTTTTTTTTTTTTTTTTTTTTTTTTTTTTTTTTTTTTTTTTTTTTGAAAAATGCACTGGGTGTGAAACAGTGGGAGGTTGCCAGAACAGCCACCCACCTGTGGAATAGTGTGCCCTGGCCTGCACATCAACTAGTAGTTTAACCAGCTGGGAATGGTTGGTTTGTGATTTTATCTGTGGTGTCTCTGCTAGTTCAGGTGATATTATATTCCAGGTAGGTTTTTAAATACAGTGGTACCTCAGTTTTCAAACTTGTTAGAATTTCTTAAGTCGAACCAACTAGTTTGGGAAAAAAATTACCTAGAGCTCAATCTGAATCTCTGAAGTCAAACTGTGAATGCCGAACTAAGAGAACTTGTACACGCGGGGAAATGAGTCACGCGGCACGTCTTAGTGGAAACAAAGGGTAAACCTTCAGTCTCAGCCTTTCTCTGTGATAGCATCGTGCATGTTTACACTAGCTGAATACATATATTTAGAAAGTAAAAATACATTTTAAACAACGATACTGTAACAGTAATTGTATAATAAAATACATTAATAAAAGATTTCTTATTCATTAATGTTAATAATAAACCATTAATATGTTTTTAATTATGATAATATTGTTGTGCCGAGGGGGGACGCGGGCGCAGACATCAGGGTATCTGGGAATACTGGGTTTAATTACAGGTAAGGCAGGCAAAACGCAGACGGACAATACAATGACCAGACTGGGGAAACAAACTGAAACGTTCATGAAATACGGAGGACTAATGATGGCAACCAGGAACATCTGATCACATGGGGATTCCACACGGGGTTAATGAGGGGGCGTGTCACACAGATGGAGCGGACAATCTGGGCAGGATACATTGTTTGGACACATTTATTTTTAGTTTAGTACAGAATATGCTCTTCTTGTTTTATCTGGTTCATTTTGTGCTGAGTGGTTAAATGGGCTTACGGCAGCTATGGACTGAACCCTGTAACAAGCTTCAGTGTGTCAATATTGGCCTTATTCTCTTGTTAAATGACAGAAATATCAGAGTTGGAAAATTACAATAATGTATGGCCACAGGGTGGAGTCGTTTTCATTCCGGCTGCATTTCAGATGCCGTGCTGCTGGATTCGGCGCGCTTGTTTGCCCAGTGTAGCTGGCGTCGCCCTTCATGGCCCAGCTAGACTGTACTGACACCTCACTGCTTACTGAAGACTCACGTTCTGTATCATCCCCCCCCCCAGACACAGGCAGAGAGGGAGCAGCTTCCAGTGAAAGCAGGAACGCTAACCAGACTGCAGGCCCACATCGAGACAGTCATCCTGTCCCTTCCCGAAGATCTGCAGGGGATCCTGCTCAAGTCATCCAGCCCATGAACTCCACCCTCTGCTGCCCCCATAGGGATGGGGGTGTGAACGACGGCACTGTCCCCAGAGCCAAGACTGATCCAGGCGGTTGCATTCCCCCCCCCCCCACTGAGAATTTTGTTGCCCCCGTACACAATGCTGGTCTTGGCAGAACCGCTGCTTTGTGTGTTTACATGCCGCCAGGACACAGCTTTGATATTGCTCTACAATACCATGGTAACTTTGGTGGAAATGTGCGTCATTCTCTCACGATACCTCCAGCAGCTCCTTTCGTGTCTCCCTGCCCACAAACATGCCCCCAGCAGGAGCAGATTAGTGGTATGGGTGCTGACAGCTCCCCTACCTTCCCCTTGGTTTGTCTGAGGTGGGAAAAGCCACTGACGGTACCTCTGGTCGCTTTTAATTAGGGGTTACAGTAGGTGTTTAAGCTCATAGGCTGTACCATGTATTGTGATTTGAATTAATGTCCAATAAGGGACTGAGATGCTCTTCGCAGCTTAAGGCCTTTGGTGGGCCTCCGAGCATGTTTTAAAGTGTAATGATGTAACACTAAGATGTCAGCGTGATTGTGATGCAGGGGCATAGATGTGGTCAGGAGGCTGCCAGAATTCACTCACCCAGTTTAGGTTTTTGGAAAGTTCACTGAAAGTGGGTTTATGTTAGACTTGCTACTGTCGTCATTAAAATTGTTCTGCCCCGTTTCCGGACACTTCCTGCACTAGCTGACCTTCCCAGATCTCTTTCCAAATCAAGTTAAGGGGCACAGCCTTCTGTGACCAGTCTTTTGAAGAAACTAATGTTGCCTTATGTTAGTATTCAATGTGATGAGGCTATTTCATTTTTATTTTAAATTATTTATCTAGGGTGTATGTGTTAAATGTATGTTAATTTGTGGTCTTTTAAATGTAAAGTTGCCTTACTCGAGGCAGGTATACTTACAGGTTGGTTAATTAGATTTATGGGGTATGTAACATAAGAAGGCAGTATTGTATCTGAAAGTGAATAATTACACAGTAAGGGCTTGCTAAGGTAACGACCTATAACATTCCTTTAAGTTTGTAGGAATGCGTCTGTGATTTAGGCAAAAGTCAGTCATCTGCAACCTTCCAACTATACTGTGCCTTTTGGACCCTGTTTGCTCACATATGGTTTTTATTTACAGTGTTTTAATGTTTAGGGAAATTCTAACATCATCTCCTGTGGTTGTAAAGCAGTATTCTGCCAAGCCATACAACACTTAATCTTAAGAGTATGAGGGCTGTTCAAACGTTAATGACACTTTACTAACTTATTTAACGCGAACAATGTTAACCACAGCATTTCGTAACATATGTTTGTACAGATTAATTACTTGTCTTTTCATACAAAGCGCTCTTAACCAGACAACCATTTTCATGTTTGTGTGTGTGTATGTGTGTATGTGGGTACATACTTGTAACAGTACCTCTTATCACTAAGGTCTCTCATACTAAATGGTGCTCCATGTAGAGATTCTAAAAAATAGAATGAATAGTTCTGGTATTTGAACAAACGTGTATAAGGGGTGGACAAGTCCAAAGGTGAAGATGCTGAAGGGTGGCTGGGCAGGCTGGGTACACTGGTTTATGTTGCTGTCCCCCCCCCCCCCAAGTTGTATTTTTTTATGAGCTGATTATGCTGGTCTCTGTACTTTTTCTTTGTTGGAGTCATCGTTTGGACAGCAAGTCCCCAGGCTGCAGTTTCAGGAGGTGACCTACATTGTATAACCTCTCAGATTCCAGTCTTTTTGGAGGATTCTTCTTACCCCTCTGTTAGAAAGCAATACATTGATAGATCATCAGCTGCAATGTCATTGAAATCACTGTCCTCTTTCTGACCAGATTACCAATGTTTTATTTTTTCCAGTCTTGACGTATGCTCTGTGTTAAGGTTTATTTTCCCTGCTCAATGTAGGGACAGTATCTTCTTAAACAATTTAAATCAGTGTTTTCTGGCACAGAATCTGTGACTATTGGTTGTTGGGCAACCACAAAAGTTTATATTTTGAAGATGAACCTATTTTAACATGTTTGAATTTTATATAGAGATCTATTCTCATACATTATTCTGATATAATTACGCCAATGTAAAATTACTGTTGAAGATATTTGAATATTTTAAGTTTATTAGTTGAAGCTGTTGTGAGTAATGCATTTTAGCTTGGATTAATTTGCATATTGACAGTTAATTGGAACACAGAGGCAGTAAATTCTGTTAGGTATACTGATATTAGGGACTATCCATTGACCCTTATGTATGAAAGCCATAACCACTTGCATTCTGCATAATGATTTTATTTTATTTTTTTAACATCCAACATCTGTATGAACGCAGCATCTCTTCACCTCCAGGTTCTTTTAATGAGAGTTGGTATTTTTATTTTATATGAATAAAAATGACAACCAGAAAGTGGTTTTGTGTGTTCATGGCCTTTCCTGCTCCAAAAAAAAGCTTGTTTGTCATTGAAAGGTATTGGGGAAACTTGTTGCATATAACAAATTTCAGATGATTTCAGAAAATTGAGCAGAGAGCCAGTCTTTCATCCATCTTCAGTAACTGCTAATCTAGTACAGGGTCGTGGTGAACCTGCAGCTATCTCGGGAAGTACAAAGCACAGGATTCCAGTTCATCCCAGAACACACGCACACTGCGGGCAACTCGGAGACACCGGTTTGCTTAGCCACATGCTTGTGGACTGTGGGGAAACCCAGTGGGGAATCAAAATTCAACACTCAGAAGTGCAATTTGAACCAATGTGTGAGGCAACAGGTCTACCTTCTGTGCCACAAACCGAATTGCCATTTTATGTGAACTGTGATGCGATGATAGAACAGTGCAACAAAGGGCCGGCTGATCGCAAACGGAGTTACTCAGTCAGGAAATGGTACCAAAAAAATTACCTATGACAATGACCTAACCCTAAAAAATCCTCTATCCAGCAGAGGGTGACGGGGAGCAGGGAACATCATGGAGGGGCTTTCAGTTTGTCACAGATCATGTGCTCACATCCTTTGGGCACATTGTTTTGCTTTGGGGCTATGGGAGCAAGCAGGATGGACAAGCAAGAGTCCAATGCCCAGTCTTCAAGGCATGAGATCCTACTGCAGAACACTTTGTGGCCTTAAATCATAGGGGGAGGCCTGTGACTCCCAAGGCTGGCTATCGGTGGTCGGAAGGGCGCTGGTTTAAATCTCATGAATTCTAAAATAGTCCCTTGGACCCTTAAGCAAGACCCTTAACCCCCCCCCCCTCCCCAAGGACATACTCCAGGGGCACTGAAGAGACAGCTGAGCCTGTACTGAGAACCCACTCTGCAAGGTGGTATGCCCAAAAACACATTTCAAAGTAAGTTCTCATACAAATGGCAGTTAAAGCTTCATTTATTATTTTTATTTTATATGCCTTTTAAGAGATCAAAATACATAAATACCTTTTGATATACAGTGACTGACAGAGGTTGCTCTGTGGAGAGCACTTGTTTCAGTTCTCCATTGTTGGGGTTTCAGATCTGATCTGTGTGCATGTGTAGAGTATGTTTGCTCTCCCTGTGTATCATACGTTTCCTCCCACAGTCCAAAGACAGGCTACCTAATGGCATAAATGACATCTTGAAATTTTGAGTAGTGCATAATTGCCAGAGTATGACTTTATATTCTCAGTGATGGACTGGAATCCCATCCAGAGAGCATTCCTGCGTTGTGCCCTGTGCTGTCTGTTACCCCAGCTGGAAGAAGCAGTTCGAAGACCGATGAATGTAACAGGAAAACATATGATATGGTTCTAATTAAACCATTAACATTACCTGGGAAAAACTAAAGCATGAACCTTAAATATTATTATTCTATCATCTTAAATTTGCAACTCTCTATATTTCAAGTTTTTTTCCACATAAGAAGCATGGCTTCAGGAAATGCAGGTTATCAGTTAAGCACTGAGGTGCATTCTGAGGTCTTCAAATAGTAATATATTTGTAATTAAGGCAGAACATTATAGTCAATGTCTCCCAAAGCATTTAACTTCCACAAATATGTTGGTTGCGTTTATACGTCAATTCTTCAGCAATACCAAGGAAGGTATGCTCGTCCTTGAATATTCTGGACAAATTCACCTCTGTGGCACATCCATGTGTCATTATAGATCATTGAAGTATTATAGTGCAAGTGTATTGCTAATATGTATTATATAACATTTATTTCACTGATGTTTTGTTCAAAATGACATACATTTCAGAAAGTTGGATCAATTAGGTGTTACACAGCCTTACTCAGGAACCCAATGGTGAAAGTACTGCCCGTCACAGGAGCGGCCAGTCATGTGAGTCCACACACAATCCTTATGTACAAAAGAAAAAAGTGCATGATGAAAAACCTAGGAATAAGCCTAACCCTATTCTCCTGAACTGTATTTATGATAAAGCCTTTAAAAAACCTGTTCATTCTTGTTTCCCCAGCATGAAGCACTGCTACATGTTTTGAGACATTAATCCAACTGGACACTTCTTTAAGACAAAGCTTTGAATGCAACATGTTTGGTTTTCCCCTTTGGTAAATATACTGTATTTGTGTAGCTGGTTTAACTAAACAAGACTCCTATTTATCTTCCACGCTGAAAATAATAATCAGGACAACTCACACTTCTATAGGAATGGTGGGTGGGCAGTAGTGACAATGAACCTCATGCAGGGATGTAACTTTTAACTTTCATTGATCTAGACAGAGCATATAGGAGGATGTTTGTATATGTGTAATTGTTTTATAAATGTAAAATGCCTCAGCAAAATGGCTGTCAAATTGTGGTTTGCAAGAAGGCTGTTGTAATGTTGTATATTCTGGAAAAAAGAGGAATTAAATTAATGATAAATTTCTTTATACATACACACATATTTGAAATCTTTTCAGGTTAAGATACTTTCGGTATTCTCTCATGACACATTCAGGGCAGGTTGAACGGAATCTACTCCTGCTCTTTCAAAATGCGCCGTGCCACAGGGATTCTCCCCCGAGCTAAAATGCTCAGATTATTGAGTTAGCATTCAGGTCCCTGTGATTTTTTTCCACTTAAGTGGTAATTGGCTGCTCTGAAGTAATAGTTCAAAAACTTGGAGAACCACCGCATTACCATAACTATAGGATCTGTCGGAGGATCTGTGTTGCTGAAAATTCAGGCCAGCATGTATACACCTTTCATATCCACACTTTTTCTATGACCCTTAGAAAGGGACACAGACCCAAGTTATTTTTTAAAACTCCCTAACACTGCCTCCCCGTTTTTTTGTTTTAGACCGCAGTTATTAACACCGAAAGGCATATTCCCGCAATAAAGGTACGAACGTGGCATATCTTATCGCCTAGTGTTTGCGCTTCAACGCTACTCGCGCTCCAGATTTTCCTGCAAAGAATTTAACGCGACAGGGTACGAGGTCGGGGCAGTGTGCCGTGGTGCATGCTGGGATGCACCGCCCGTGACGTCATTTCTACCGCGTTGGAGAGTGACGTGGCGGGAGGAGGAGGGGGGGTGTTGGACGGCAGGGACCAAAGATTTTTACTTTTGCCCCTATACAAGGAAGGCGGCTGCCACCCGTAGTGACCGGCCGCTAATGTGCCGTTTCATTCTCGGCGGATTGTAATTAAATTACTGCACTTAGTCGTATTTATCAGGGTGGAAAAGTGGGAAGTGCCTCGACCGGTAGCAATACAGCCTGCTAGTTAAATTAGTTAGTTCAGTTCTTAGTTGGACAATAAACCATGGGCCTGACGATCTCCAGCGTCTTTTCTCGCCTCTTTGGAAAGAAGCAGATGCGGATCCTGATGGGTGAGTCGGCGGTGTGTAATAAGCTGGCAGGGATGCTTTGACCGTCAGCCGTTTTCGGTGTTAAGTGTGGTTGTTTCGTCCGAGGTCTTCGGCCCGGGAGAGGGGGTCCACTTGCTGTGGTCCACGTTGTTCCGTAGCCTGAACAAACAGCCGGCCAGTTTCCCAATCTGCTCCATGTCGAGGTGTGACTGCAATACCGTTATTTTTAGTTCATTAATGTTAATTAAATCCCTCAATCGCGGGCCGTAATAAGTGCCGTAATGCTTGTAGCTACTTAGCACACCGGCGTTAGCTGTGTAAGTATCGCTTTAGAGCTAACCGGCTACATCTAGTGTCCTTAGATGAATACTTTGGGCCGTGGAGTCACACACATAGTTCGGTTTGAGGTGTTGCCGAAGCGGAACCGCTGGATTATTGTGGCGTTTGATGGCTGTGAGAGTCAGATATTCCCGCATGAGGATGTTAAAAGCGACTAAACGCCTCGGATCCGGTCACTTGCTCCGACAACAATTGGGGCTGAGCTGCTAAAACGCCCAGATCATAGCTAGGTGTGTTAAAAAGGAAAAAGGACAATTATCTGGATGAAACATTTATATGAGATGAATGGATGCTTGTTTCCTAAGACTAGCCGCTGTGGGTAAACTGTGACAACTCGGGCCCCTGGCCCCGCTTGTTTTTTTGGCTCCAGTAGTTTCTATCAACAGAGCGTGGATTTAAACGTTTTAAAACGCCTCGGAATAAAAGAGGGGAAGCGACGGTAACAGCGTGAAAATGCGGCACTTTGTGTTAAATCAGGCCCTATGGACGCAGGTGTTTTCATCTGGTTAAACACGACTTTTGTCTACGTTTGCATACGTGTTCACTATAGTGATACGAAGGAAGTAAAAATAATAAAATAAAACTGGTAAAATCTTTCCCCCATGGGCAATTTAAAGCCTAAATTCATCAACTATAAAGCTGCCAGGATCTTTAACGAAAATGTTTAGTCGGGGGGACGGGAAATGGAAAGTTGTTTTTCTGTGGTTGAATTGCAAAATGGACACGCGTTACTTGGTTTTTTCTAAAACTACTTGTACAAATACTACTAGTGAATTTAAGTGACCTTGTGTCAGCGTTTAATAAAATCGGCTCAGGGTTTTGGGGGTCGGATTTGAAGCATAAACGTTATCTAACCCCCGTGATGGGGATTCTGCCTGGGCGGGGGACTCGTCTTCCTGTCACACGTTGTCCCCGTCGAATGGCAGTAGCAGCGGAACTGTCATCGGTGCGCCGCCGCCACAGGAAACGGCGCTTGGGGCCGGAGAAACTTAAACACACCTGCTGCAAAAACCGGTGCTTCAAAGGCGTTCTGCCGCTGCTTTGTTGGCTGTACCAACTGGATGCACGGTGTTACACTTTATAACCATTTTTCTATGTGGGATCAGTAAAATATTTTATTTAACGCGCTCTTTTGTCCATAGCGACGTACATGTGAGGATAATAGCACATTGAACATACTCCCCTCACCTTGTCTGCCGGTTTGTTTTTTTTTGATTGCTTCTGGAACTGCAAGTATGATCTTTTGCTGTAATAATGACTTTAATCATGCTTATATATAATAGTAGTAGGTTAGTGTGTTTTTTTTTACGGTATTTCCCCCCCGGCATGTTTTGCTTTAGATGTCATCAGGTTACTTTTTCTTTTAACCTGTTCTCTGGTATAATGAACTCTCCCGTCCCTGTGTTCATTTAGACATGCAAAGGCGTCACTCCTGTAATGTCTACTTGCTTCTGCTTGGCTTGTTGATTGGTTTTTTTTTTTTTTTTTTGCTCTCTTAGTTGGCCTGGATGCTGCTGGAAAGACCACAATCCTGTACAAACTGAAGCTAGGGGAAATTGTCACCACAATTCCCACTATAGGTAAGAAATCGGGGAAGTGGCAGATGCTGTGTTTTCTGATGTAGGATATCCTGGGCTACCATCTTGTATTCTAATGCAGTTTTTCCACTATTTTTACATTTTTAAAGTAAAGTACAATGTACGCTTTACAGTGTCACTGAATGAGGTTGTTTGTAGTGAACAACTTTTTATCTCGTTCTCCTCTGAATTTAGCTGGGTTTATTGGCCCGGACAAAGACCCCTTGCTCACACACGCATTCCCATCCTGAAGCGTTTCAAGTAGCTTGTTTGTAAATGCTAATGAGTCTGTTTCACTGGAAGCAAAGCTCCCGTTTGCGCTATTTTTAGTGCCTTTCACGCTTTGAGGAGCCTCACTTGGACGGCGTCCGCTGGAAGCGGCCTCAGCCTCTCCATCCTTCCCGCAGGGTTCAATGTGGAGACTGTCGAGTATAAGAACATCTGCTTCACGGTATGGGACGTGGGCGGCCAGGACAAGATCAGGCCCCTCTGGAGGCACTACTTCCAGAACACACAGGTAATTTCATCCACACTGATAGCAGGTCACGGATCACAAGTGCCGTTACTTTTCTAGATGGCAGGGTGGGGCTTCTAAGACTTAAGGCAAATATCAGATTTTGCTCAATTATACGACACCAGTATTCTGAGGCAGTATTTCCCAGCCCAGACCTTGGGCACTACCATACAGTCCAAATTTTAGCTCCCTCTCAGCTCTCGGCAGACATGAACGAGGCATTCAGTATTGTTGATTGGCTAGGGGCTGGGAGGGAGCAAAAATGTGGACTGTCTCCAGACGTGGGTTGGGGAACGCTGCCTAAAGAGCTTTGGTCTGGTGTTCCAGGATAGACCGGGCTTGTATGACTGTCCATCTAACACAGGCCACACACCATCTCTGCATAATAACCCAGCTGAATTCAATCCCCCCAAGCTTGTGATCCATTGAGAAAACACATCTGCCCCAATGCCCCTGCTTTTGCATCTTGACTATATGTCAGCGCTAGGGTCCATTCTGAGTCACCATTCAGTGGGGGGGAGTGGGCTGGCTGAGAAATGCATTGTTCCCGAAGTAACTTCCTGTTTCAGAAATGGGGGTGGGATGGACATGAGAGATGGTATGTAATATTGCACAGATCTTCAGGTGCGAATTTTAAATTCTTCTGCGTTATTTCTTGGTCACTGATTGCCCTGATGTATTTTCTTTTGGGGTGTGGCTACTATCAGATTACATATTAAAAATTCCACTTACCCTTCTGGTTTTGCAATAAACCCTTTGGCTTTGCAATTAGTAACATTTTCCAGTCTTGTGTACTTGTGTGTCCTGTATTGAATGCAATGCTGGACCAGGTTTTCATGCTAGTTGACATGTAACTAGTAGCATAAAATATATTCTGTAAAAAGAACAATTTACTGGACTTTGCAGATCAGTTCAGACCTGTATTCTGGTGACAAAATTGGCGATTGTAACAGCATGCAAAACACACATTCCAGCCTTTTTCAGAAAATACCGGGTGGTTCCAATATGCCAAATGCTAATTAAAAATGAGAATATACTTATATACAGTAATAACTGCCATATGATGTAAAATATCCAAGAGAGCAACTCCCATCCTGTAAAAACAACAAAGAAAATGTACGGGCAGACTGGATATGACAAATTCATGGAAAGTGAGATGTTTGGCCTGTATCTTCCCAACACAGAGACTGTGCTAGTCTTCTGCTCCCTGTTGTAGTCAGGAACCCTGACAGGGTAACACCAGAAAGGGTTACAGACCGTCACAAGGCAAACAGACTAGCCAGTTTAGATGGATCAGATATGTGTGAAGATCAGATCAGAGAACCATTTTTTGGTCCCTGGGGGAAATTTTCTTTTGTGCTCAACAGCAAAGGTAGAAAATGTGCACACATGCAAACATATTCAAGACAGAGTGCGAAGATGGTATATGGAGTCCTGACAGTATGATTGTGTCGAAGTAAATATGAATAAATTAATAGGTGGTGGTGTGTAATGAACGTGGTAAATGTCTGGTGGTATGCATTTCAAATGCTGTCCTGACATGTTTTATGGCTGGAGGGGGGGCACTGAGGCTGGATCGGCCAGGCAGCTCTACACTGGGTGGGTGGGGTAATTTCCGAACTAGGTAACAATGTCTGATGGCAATGCTAAATATTTAGGGAGGGGTCTTCAAAACATTAATCCAGCTTAAGATCTTACAATTGTTCTGTCTCTATTTGTGGTCTCATTTGAATCATTATGAATGTTTTGTTTGCATTTTAAATTGCTTTGTGTTGTCTGCTTTATACATATTTATATTCCCTCCTCCCAGATTGCCGTGCACAGTTTATTTGTCTGTGGTTCATTCTGCCTCTATATGACTCTGCAGATATTCGGGGAAGATATGGGTATTGAGGCCAGGGACGGAGGGAGTGGGATGGAAATAGATGTGTGTCTTCCTCACCCGGGGCTCTCTTTCCAGTCCTGGGAGGCCCGACGGGAAGTGGTGTCACACTGCCTGCATTTGGCTTTCGAGAACATATATCACCTTGTGTGTGACTGTAAACGAGATGCTACTCGACTGAAGCAAAGCGCTGAATGTTTTGCCTAAGATTAGCGGCAGAGGGGTTAAGCGAAGAGGCCAGCACTGCCACACGGGGGCCAGTGAGTGTCCTTGTCCTCGGAGGGCCCCGGCTGGTGGCTGTGCTCTGCGTCTGGAGCCGGCGTTAGGCGGCGTGCTGCCCTTGTCCTCGCCGAGCTCCTGTCGTTATGGTAACGATGACTGTTCACCGCAGGGTCTCATCTTCGTGGTGGACAGCAACGACCGTGAGCGGGCCCAGGAGGCATCAGAGGAGCTGCAGAAGATGGTGAGTCTGCTATATTCCCTGCAAGTTTGTCCCCTAACCTTGCGGCTGAGGTGTTAAGCCTGGGATGTGCTTGGTTTGTGTGGTCGACCTAGTAACACTTTAACTTATGACTGAATAGGTTTTGCTGGGTACAACAAATTGTGGGTATTATGCAGGGTGCCCTAAGTATTGACTGTTTGGCAGACAGTATAAGAAACTCAGCACTCTAAACCCAGGGTTTCGGAACAGTTTCTACCCACAGACCATAATCCATTTATTGTTCAGTGTTGCTGCTCCCATGTCCCTAGACAATAAGGCTGATGCTCGCTGTTATACAGTCCCTGACAAAAGTCTTGTCGCTTGTGTACAAATTGAACTCAAGTGCCGCTGAAATATATTTCTAATC
>JABFDZ020000131.1:7731881-7778560 GCA_019775955.2 Pollimyrus isidori
ATGCTTGTGGACCAATTTCAACCCCAACACCCCCCCCCCCCCACAAAAAAAAAACCTTTGTTATATAGAAATGTAGCCCCCAAATGTAGCCCTGTCATTCTGCATCACTGTCCCTTCCGGCCGAATTGCTGGACTCTGGCTTCGTGTGTAAATAGCAGCAGGCGTTCTCTGATATAGTTATGACCTGATTAAATGCACCCCACCTCCATTCCCTGAGCCTGCTAAGGATTTCCTGTCACCTTTCTATTGCTTATTACCACCCTGATTTCATTTATACTTCTGGAAGGATATGCATTTTAACTTATTAGGCCAGTCCAAGTTCTTCTGCAGTTTTTATATGTACTTTTAGGTTAAACTGATTTAAGCCAGATCAGCATCTTCATCAAATTTCAGCTATGGGAAACATTTGCCCCCCCTTTTGTGTAAAAGTAAACTTCAAATCTGAACATCTTCATTTTTGCCATTTTATCAATGTAATTCCTAATAAAACAACATAAAATTGACTTCTGTTTCCGGTATTTGGTGTACCTGTGTGGAGTTGGTTGCTTCCTGTTTCCAGTGTGTACAGTACGTGATTTCCTTTTTCTGGTTTTTGATTTACCTGCATTACTGTGGAGGTGGTGACTTCCTGTATCTGGTTTGGTGTGCCTGAATGGAGTAAGGTGACTGTAAGTACGGTAAATATGCTGTTCTATGCCTAGCTGACATACAGAGGGCAAAAACCCCATATGTATTTTTTTTTTCTTTTAGTTAATTGGGTAGGAGTGCCAAGGACTCTGTGGCACCTGGCGCCACAAACCTCGCGATTCTGTAACTGAAGTTGATTATGCCTTAAATGGTCAACTAATATTTTAGTGCCCTCCCTCCTATACTACCAGAAAATACTCGACAAAACAGGACTGCAATTGTATCTTCATTCTGCTACTAAACTTGACACTGGTTCTGAGCATTTTTTAAAAGTATGCAAAGTGGAACATTTCTACCGAACCATCATAATTTCCACGCTTCTAAAGTTCAAATAACTAGTCCCGCTTGTGCATTTTCTGCCAGACTGCCACCTATATAAAACCACATTTTAGTTTAAATGAAGTTTAATAGCCATTACAGACAGAATAAATATGTGGCAATTTTAAACTAGCTTTCAGTTTTCTAAGTGTCTCTCAAAAAACATAAGCACGGTTCTGTCAAAGCAGTTTCAGTGCTACTCAGAGTTAATTGCATTTGGGCAATTAACTGGAAAGAACAAATAATCAGTGTCCGAACATCCTGAAGTAAATGGTCACATATCCTGGGCAACAGAAATGACCGTTAGCATAATTTAAACAAGCATAATGTTTATCCATAAGATACCAAATTCCTTGAACTGTATTTACTCAAAGTTATGGTTCCTAAATCATGGCAAGACGGGTGCATATGTAAATCAAAGATATCCCGTTCCATTTGCAAAAAGGTCTTTGAAAGCCATTTATGTGGGCCTTACTTCATAAAGCGAGTTACATCACAATTTAACAGCCCAGCTCAGCTGCGACTGAGAAGAGGCCGAGGTGGACCTCAACAGGACAGCACTCGGAGGGCTGCGCTCACACCTCACTCTCAGGCCAGATGGTCAGTGGAGTGGATTTGGTAATGGGACACTCCTGATTCAATGCATACGACCACAAGGAGGTTTTGCTTACTGCAGCAATGTAAATGTCTAAAAAAAAAAAGGAAAGTTTACATTCCCAAGAAGTCAGAGAATGCAGACCTATCACTTCCATATGAGGTCACAGACCAGGGCAATGTGGTCGGAGGGATGCGAGACGCTGGGCAGAGCCTGGTGGGTAGTGACCTCCTGGTGACATGGCATGGGGATCACCTGATCCACCTCTAGGGTACGTGGCTCCACCAGCACATAGTCCAGGCAGCCATGGAAGCCACCCACATAGTTTGTGTAGGCTGGCTCCCCGCACGCACTCGCCAGCCGGAAGGGGCTGGACGCATCCATGGAGCACAGCTCCTCCAGGCCGTCCGAGGCCCAGTCCTCATGACTCTCGGCCACGTCGCCCTGGGTGACCAGCTGGAGTACGCCTGAGGAAGGGGCGCTGTTGAAGTCGCCTGCGAAGAGCAGTGCGGCACCAGGGTGCACCTCTGAAATAATCCGCTGCAGATGCCTCAGTGCCACCAGCATCTGGATCAGCCGTACATGTCCACCTGCACAACAAACACCCGCATCAGCCCTGAGGACAAACCAGCCACACACACATATAAACAGTGGAAAGGCCAATCTAACTGTCCTTAATGCCAAAGTACCATGATGAATGTGCTACGGTTACTTGCATAGTTACCTTTAGGATGCCAGTACAAGTGGGTGTTTGCCACACAGAGTTTCCTGGACAGGTCTTTTAAAGACTGCAGCACAGTTACCTGATAGATGACAAGAAAAATACATAGTCAGCTAAGTGAACCCAGAATAGTGTCCTTCGTGCTAACTATCAGCTCAGCTTTAAATTTATGTATTTAATAGCAATTTGAAATATTAATATTTGGATAAAGTGAAACGTTTGTCAAATGACAGGTGTATCCTGGACACGTCACACCGGCTAGGGATTTCACTGTATATTTATTAGGAAATTTGAGACAGTAGGAAGAATGGTTTCTCATAAATATATAATCTAAACAAACAAGGGCTTGTATTTCATACGCAAACGAGCGAGTCACCCTACAGGCACCTGTAACACCGTGCTCCTTTCCAACACCTTGTCCCGGAGCGCCGGGGTAGCGGAGATGCGCTCCAGTAAGTCGGCGTGTAGCGGGTCTGAGCTCAGCGCGTCGCACAGCGCGATGTCGTGGCGTCCCACCACCGCAAACCGGGACCTCCGGAAAAACGTCGCCAGGCCTTCATGCTGCCTCTCCTTGATCTTAAAGACGCCATCCAGGTCGAAGGCATCGAGCGCCGGGGACAGACTGTCACTGAACACACCCTTGTCGACTTCTTGGAGGCAGAGGATGTCGGCGTTGTAGCCTGCCAGCTCCTTCTTGATGAGATTTTGCCGGTAATCTATACCCAGCGCATAGGGGGCGCAGTAGGGATACAATACCGTCCTGGAGAACTCTGTCTGCGCGTAAGCATCCGCTAAAATATTATAAGACACCACCCGGACGACCGGCTCAACTGTGATTTTGTTCGTGTACATGTGCCGGTTGTCGAAGGTACATGCGCCCGGTCCGGCCTCCACGGCGGCGGCGGTCGTCACCTCCACGGGTGATCCAAACCTCGCCCCGTCCCCAGGCGTGCACCGCATTTTCACCCTCAAACCGATGTCCAAGTTAGACGGCGTGAACACTCGCGTATCCCCGGCCTCTACCCAACAATCGTCGCCCTCCGCGTTGGGGACCCGCTCCTTGTACCACGTGAACAGGCATCGATCCAGATCCCCGAACTCGATCCTAAGTTTCGGGCAGACGGGGAAACCGGCTAGCAGGGATGCTGGCAGCTCGGCGGTGGTGAGAGTCGGGGGATTCCTCTCTACCGAGTACTTACAGTCCCCCACATGCAGGACAGCGCCGTCTTGCCAGGCATCCGCATTCACGGCGTCCTCCGCCACGAGCTCGCCATTGTAAGACAGCCTGACCACGGGCTTGGGCGCCAGACACTGATCCGCTTTATTTCTTTTTATCTTACTCGCCTTGCCGTGGCCCTTGGCGGCGTTGTTGGCGATTCGGGCCAGGACGCAGCCGAGCTGCTCCGCCTGATCCCTTAGCATGTGCTTCTGACTGCCATCCAGCACGAATGAGATGGTCAGCTTGCTCTCCGAGGGCACGCATCTGACTACCGCCCGCTCCATATTCATGTAGAAACGCTCAGAAAGCCGGCTTGCGAGGACCCACGCTGGTCCTGCGATGCGTAAACGGACTGGCGGCGCTCTGTAAAGCGGGAGAGACCTAATACAGTAAATAAAACGCGTGTACATGGGTCCAGTGTAACCACAGGAGCGGAAGGAGATTGATTCGACAACTCCAGAGTCCTGATGTATAATTACACACAGAACTGCAACTCCATTTTCGTCCAAACGAGTATAATTGCAAAATACCGAACGCAGTTCTACTTGTGTCGTTGTTATAAAATGTCTTTTTATATATATCGTTTTTCTTTTGTAACTTGTGCCTAAAGCTAATAAGATAATATGACCTCTCCGAAATTGTGGAAAATGCTGAGATAAATGTTAACACGAATACAACTGTACTGCGCATGCTCAATTTTTGTAGGCGGTGGCCGGGAGTTGTTCGAACGGGCGCATCTGTAAAACCGCAATCGTGAACGTGACGAACCTGTTTGTTAAATGTCAGTGACAATCGCGACAACTGTTTTCGTAAATATGATTTAATACAAAATTTCCTATGAAAATATGTGGTACATTTTTTGCATATTTTTAAATCTAATATGAATATAATTTAAATTATTTATTACTTGTACATTGTCACAACCAACAATGGGTTGGTTCTGGTTGTCGTATTTGCCATCTTATATTTATAAAATACATATTATTTTTCTTTTAGAAATAAGGAACATAGTACAGTTATCAAATATGATCTCTATCAGCTACACATTCCAGACATATTTTAAAATCCAATGAATTATGAGTTGTTCTGAATTTTTAATGTTTTCTCATCATATATTCATTTATCATTTATGTATTATGGTATGATTCATTTATCGTTTGTTGCAATCATTTAAAAAACAAATAGTTCAGTAGTGTCAACCATTAAAAAAGAATGATACTAGAGTTACTCTGGTAATGGTATTAAAACAGGACCTCTCCTCTCATCCACCAATAGTATCATATTGCATTATCTTGACAGATATGTTTGTCCAAAATGAAATAAAATTTGGAAAGCAGGATCAGCCCGTCCTTGAGGGAAATTGTGGCTTAAGGGCCTTGTTCAGGGGCCCAACAGTGACATCACTCTGCTGACCAGGGGAATTGAACAGGTATTTTTCTGGTAGCCCTGAGCCACGTGTAGCCTCTCCATGCTTTCTGAACCACTTCTCTGTCATTGTAAAAGCTACGTTTTTTTTTTATAAAAAAACAATTGCCTTATATTATTAGCTTTTTCCAGTAGCCATTGGGTGGTTTGGGTCCTGACCAGGAACCTAAGGGAATTACTTCCCTTGGATGATGATACTAAGGGAGAGTACTGGTGGTATTCTGGCTGCCTGCACATTGCCATTTCTCAGTACTGAGTATTTACTCTGTTCTACACAGGGTATAGCTGAACGCCACCCAATGCATGTTTGCAGCAGATGGAGAAACTAGTGCTACTCTAACCACAGCACTTCCTGTCTTTTGGGAGGAAGTTGTTATATCACAGGCACGCACTGACCTTGTCTGAGTTACTAAACTAATTTATTGCTATACAGATATAATTTCAAGTGATACTTTTTTAACATCTAAGCTGCTACCAAGTTTAGCAGCTGCCAAGGCCAATACCAGAAAATGCTTTGTGTTTGTGATGACAATGGAATAGGTTTCTCATTCAATTTGTATTGTCAGGAATATATTGTCAAATTCCAACTCCATCAATAGGGTATGATCAGAGATTGAAAATACTTCTACACGTACTAATAACATGACAATACTGGTATAAGATGAAGGATTACATCACATCCTTAACATTTCTTAAGAAAACATAACAAAACCAGTATCTATGGATTAAGGTCATAGATATTAACAAGTACAATTTTCTAGAAGTGAATAGTATTATGGTAGTAACAGCTAGTTTGAGGGGGTGCCATGGTGATACGGTCGTTATCAGTGCTGCCTTATACCTCTGGGACCTGGGTTTGAGTCTCTGCCTGGGATCCATGTGTGGAGCTTGCATGTTCTCCCTGTGTTTGTTTTGGGGCTTGCTCTAGCTACTCCACTTTCCCACCACAGTCAAAAAACTTGCTGATGCTGTTTGGAGTTACCAAATTGCCCATAGATGTGACTGAATGGTGTGTGAGTGTGCCCTGTGATGGGTTGATGCCCCATCCTGGGCTGTTCCCCGCCTTGTGCCAAAAACCTTTAGGATTAGTTCCATTCTGCATTGAGGGTATAGTACAGGACCAGCCTGGAGAACTCAATTTATGCATACATGTCCACTAAAATATTATAAGACACCACCCAAATGGCCAGCTCAACCTTGATTTTATTTGTGTACCTAGTCTGTGACAAGTGGTTACAGAAAATGGACAGATGGATGGATAATTAGTTTGAAATGTACACCACACTGGAAACCCTTCATATGGTGGATTTTAAATATAGCTTTTAATGAATATCATTAAACATAATGAGTGTTTCTTTATTAATATTAATATCTCTTACAGTTATAGCAAGGTGGTATGGGGGCTCAGTCACTATAAGCTGACACCTCCAAGCTAAAAGTTCTGTTCTGTAAGTTCCTTCCCCCTGTGTGTGTGCGTATGTGTTTTCCCTCTTTGTGTGGATTTTCGTCAGGTTTGGTCCTTTAATGTTTCTGGATTGTCCCTGCTGAGTGCGAGCATATGTCCTGTGGACATGATGGACTGCCATCCTGTCTATCATGCCCCCACCCCCACCCTTGTGCCCAGGATCGGCTCCAGGTTCACCATAACCCTATATGTTGTGGTTGAGAAAAGTAGATCTACAGTATATAGTAGTGCCCATGAAATCAATATTCAATATTCATTTTTAATTTCCTGGCCATTTGCGGAATATGAAGACGCAGAAATCTACCTGACAATGGTTTATTGTACCAGTTACATCAATTGGGCAATGAAAAAACAGTTTCCTTCAATCTGCACGTTATGATAATGACCAATATACATTGCACAATACTAACCATCAGAGTATTGTATGCAGATGGTTTCCTAGTCACTGGCATGCTGTATGTTATAATGAAACAATAACTCCATGTTGTTACCGCGGTATTCTCGAGTATGTTAGTCGAATGACATTGACTGTATATGTGAAGAGATGCTCTCCTCTGCGTAATGCTGGTATTAAAAAAACGCTGTTAACGGCTTAGCTAGTCAGAGAACACATAAGGATTGCTTAAAAACAAACAAAATAATAGTTCACAAAACCGTAATCCCGATATAATATAATTTTTATAAATTATTTTAATACAAGTCAACACTTGCCATCAGCAGTACTATTACACCTGAAGATAATGCATGTCCCAATGGATGTTAAAAATAAAGACCCAAGTATCTACATCATATATTTCATGGTATTATATAAGGATCAAAATAATACCTGTGACCAATTTCTGCCAGTTTTTCTTTAAATGTAAAAAAAAAAAACACACACACAGTGCAAATATTGGAGAGACACATTTGAGTGTTGATGTTAATTTGAAATTCACTTGAAAATATCTCCTCTGCCTTCATTGCCCTGCCGGAATGCCTAATTATCTCCACGTTCGCAGTCAATTCGCAGTAATAATCAAATCGGTATCCAATGATGACTTGTCTCCAAATCCATTGGATGATGCTGAGCTGTTGGGTCCAAATGGAGTCTGCCCAGCTTGGACAACCACTGCTCGGCCGCAAATCGGCCGCAGCTCAACCACCGAAGTTGCAGAGTCAGCCCTGGGCAGCAGTATTCCCTTTTCTGCCTGTGGTGTCCACTTTGGGTGGCCAAGAAGGGCCAGCTCAGAGATTTTTTATTTCTGAGATCTATGGATCAGCCCATCTGTTTGCCACGGCGGGGGCGGGGCCAAACCACCACTGCCTCCTATAGGCTGTTCTTGTCCGGGCACTCGGCCTCGGGGCTGCGTGGGAAGTAGACGGTGGCCTTGTGCTCCTCGTAGCGGTCGATGTGCTTCAGATGCATCACCATGTGCACGGCGTAGGCCAGCACCAGCAGCAGGATGAAGGACGTGATCAGGCCCATCAGGATGGCCGGCGTGAAGAACGTGGCGCAGTCACTAGCTGAGGCGAACTGGCTGGACTGCACGTTGAAGGCCTGGATCTGCAGAGACCCAAAGAGGTGAGTGGAAGGACAATGAACTGGGCTGGGCAATGGGAACATCTATCAAGCCGATAACGTCATGCCTGTGCTTCATACTCCTAGGCCTGACCAACCATTTTATAAGCTCAAACCAGCCATCCCTTGTATTATAGTATTAGAAAATGGCGTACTGCATTCTCCAAAAGTTTATGCGTGCAACTGGTGGATGCTACACTATCCCACAAGTCCGCTGCAGCTGCAACCAGAGATGAACGACATCACTTGCTCTGAAATTTTTGTCAGGGTGATGGATTAGGTTCCCTCTCTGTACAGATTTAAGTAAAAATCAGTATCCAATCAGATCAGTTAACTAGAATATGTATTTTTGTGTAGTTCTTAATGGTTTTTTTCATGCATACCGCAACAACGATCGAGTAATTGGCTTCTAATGAATTTCAGTGCCTACTGTGTAAGTATGCGATTTCGGATGCACCCAAAGTGAGTTCTTTAAAGCGCTGAACTGTGAATTCTAGAAATTTACTAGTAAAGGCAACATTGTGACAGTATCTTCAAATTTATTAATGAAAGAAATGAACGTGGAAAATCTAGTTCTGTTTTTCAGAAAAGCCAGAACCAAAACTGACAACAGCACAGACATGGAATTAAGTGCAAACGCCACAAAGACAGGTCTGATAAAACATTTTCAAAAGTACTGGTGTATTGCTAAGAACAAAGATTCAGAAAGAATTGCTCAGTTTATAGTATTTGCTGTCACTGTTTATGAAGTAAAAGAAGAGAAATCGCATTGATGCTTTTGAATTGGTGTTGGTAGAGACCTATCACAGACTGCAAGAAAAACAAACAAGTGTATTCTTTACCAAATCAAGCCAGAATGTAATGCAAATTGACCAGACTGAAGATGTTTTTTTTTTTGGGTGGGGGCAGGGATATTATGAGATGACCCAGGTCATTGGAAAAGACCACATCAGAGAGTAGAAGAGGATAAGAAATAAGACTGATGGACTGATGGAGTCATCACAGTCAAGTGACAGAGGCTTTTCAGTGCTACCTAAATGATTCTTTCCATGGGACAAAAGAGTAGTATAAACTAAATATAATAGTAATATAAACCATTTAGTTTCTTGGTTGTTCACAGGCAAAGCTGAGCCTAAATATGAAATCACTGACATGATATAAGTCAATAAATTAAAAATATTTAATATTAAAAGATATATTTTTAAAATGTTCTAGTACAAGTGCAAATTCAGTGAATCTCCTTCAGTATTTAATTAAAACACGCATCAGGGTTTTGTAGCTGAAAGGTAATAAAGAAATCAGACAAACTAAAATCAAAACCAACATATATACTGGGATCCAAGGCTCTGGAGAGCAGGAAGTAGGACAACAACATGGTGGGTCTATGAAGCAGCCTGACTCTTTAACTAGAGCCAATTAAGGAACTGGCTTTACCACCAAAGAGGTACCTTTTAGGAAAGCACTTAGTCAGGATTGTCTCATTAAATATCTACAATAACTGTACAAATGGGCTGAAGAAGAGCATTGCAGGCTTCGTAAATCACTATGGACGAGGACCATCGCTTAGCAACCCTACAATGTTTTATGACGTTGTGTTGTTGCTACCCACCTGGAAGTCTGTGAAGGTGATGTGCCAGTTGGCAGCACTGTCGGAATGGGAGCTGGGCACCAGCAGGGTGTCGTACTTCTGCAGACTGCTGACGTGTTGACAGTGGTAGGAGTAGGTGGCCGGCGCATACACATCAGTGGCGTTGAAGGTTGCCTCCTGGGTCCAGTTATACTGGATGTGAACACTGTCTAGGGTGAACCAGTTCTGGCCTGCTGACTCATAAAAAGTGTTGGACATCTGCAGCCTGTTGGGAGTGAGGAAACCAGATCGACCAAAGTCATGACAGATGGCATGTTGAAGGTCACATTTACTAACTTTGGCCACTTTCTTGCGATGTGGTCAGTGCCACTCAAAGCACATGTGGCGCCTTAGGCAAGCTTCACCATCAGTGGCCCCTGTCCGGGGCAAAGTGGAATTGATTTCTAATCAGCACCCCTTCGAAAAATGGTGCCCTAGGTGGCTGCCCATATCGCCTAATGGGTTGACCGGTACTGAATGAGGTAACTGTTATATGGTATAAGTCACAGACTGTATCTGCAGAGACGGGATGATGACATACCTGATTGCAAGCCCCCTTAGATCCTCCACATCCCCAAACTTTAATGAAAGGCTGCAAAGCAAAAGGTTTATTGCATGCATATTCTTTATCAGGCAACAGCAAAAGTCAGCTTGAATTACAAATGATGCTAGAATTTAAGTCATAGGTAACATCTTGATTTTTGCCATTAGTGTATTCGATGCGCCGCACTGTGCCAGTAACTGTTAATGAAGCAAGCACATTCAATGTCAATATTAGGCCTGCATAAATGGCACTATTCACCCCTAATGAAGAGATTCCATGGTCTACAACAGTGACAAAGTGCTAAGCAGCTGGGAGAGGCCCCTCGTGTTTTTGGGTTTGCAAAGCAGGCACAGTCTGACACAAATAGCCCAGATTTTGGCTCGTGTTCCACAGAAAGTGTATTGAAGAAGCACGGACTCTTCTTTTTTTTTTTTTTTATGCGGGAGCTCGGTCACATCCCAGTGCTCCTAAGAACAGTGATGATGTGTCAGGGTGCCTTTTGTTAGAAGAGTCCTCAGCTTGTGTTGTCTTTTGATATAACTGGCTTGAGGCAAGGTAAGGCTTCTGTAGGCAGGTGGCCATTCTGCGGTAGTCGGGGCATGATTAATATTTATCTGCGTGAGAAAGACGGATGGCGCAGGGAGAGGAACGCGGTATGGAGGGGGGACTCACGTGGCTTTGTCCTTGCCACAGATGGAGCCGCGGGTGTCCACAGGCGTGCTGGGCCCAAAGAGCCTCTCGGTGAGGTCCACGAAGGTGTGATTCTTGTACCTGATGGCCAGCCTCTTGGCCCTGAAGAGTATGCAGGTCTTGCCGTTGTGCACCACGTTCAGCGGGGAGTATGGGAGCGAGCTGGCTGACTGCAGCAGCTTCCGCTTCGCCTTGTGGGGGGAGCCTCCCTGCCACCCATGAGACTGAGGATACGGGGGGGGGGGGGGGATGGTTTTACTGGCTTTCTGGGTGCCACTTCGCCCCACAATCTTCATTTCATCGCACTGGAGCATGGCATCATGAATAATTTTGTGCCCCCCAGGTGAGAGAATTACTTTCTTCACGATTCATTCTACCCGACTCGCCACAGACACGTCTGTGAAGTTAAACTGGCTCAGTTGCTCCAGTTTCTGGTCTGTATGTGTATATTTAGAGGAGTGACTCTACTGTACCTGCAGTAATCTTCGCAGCGGGTTTTCAGCCTCAGGCAAAGAACTTGCTGCCTGTGCGACTCTGTGAGCCTGAATGGAAGCTCCATCTGCATTTATAAAATGGAAAGACATCTTTTGGAATGTGTGGTGCGTTATGTAAGGCTGTCCCACACATGAGAGGGGCATTAGTCACAATCTTCCCTTACATAACATATAGACCATGAAGGAACTGGAACGTTCAGGTAGTGCAAGCCTGATATGAGGCTCCACATTAGCACTGCATTCAGCTGCATCCCTCATGGCAATTAATTATCATTAATATAGGTGGTGGAGAGGAATGTACATATTAATATAGATGTTGCAAATATACAAGCATGCAGGTGATGTCATTAATGCTTAATGAAGGTTTAGGGTAATTACTTACCATTCCTAAGTCTAATGGCCTGGTATGAGGCGTTGTTCCAGCTATAAATACAAATAAAGAACACATAATTATAGATCATTGGCAGAGAGTTTTCCGGAGCCTGACAGGGGGACATTTGAGGCTGTAACAGTGCATATGCACCGTTCCACTTGCACGCTCTATTTTTATCGGATAAGTGGCGATTGGAGCTCCGTTCGTCGTTCGCTAGCTAAGGGGTTCATTCCGGAGCAGTCACGTTCTCCCATCGCCGATTTGGTGAATGCCTTTGAACAGAATTAAAACAAAACACCTGTATTTGTTTTTATTTATACCAATGGGGCAATTAGGTCACTGTTATTGGCAGGGAAGAAAAGTGTTTTAGGGAGGGAAGGCAAGGCTCTGGAAGTGTAAGCCTAACTGCTGTTATTCTGGTGTGTGCTCTTGATGTTGATTGCCACGTGTTACTTAGGGGATTACTGTAAGACGTGACGTCCAATCATCTAATCGCCGCCATAATGCCAGACGAAACAAGCTGCACAGAGGAGAGTCTAAAACCTGATTAAGAGCCTGCTGGACCTGGCAGCTTCTCCCCCAGTGTCAGACTAGGCCACAGGACCTGGACGGGAGGCAGCAGGCTGACCACCTGCGATGGCCAGGAGGCTAAGGGGCAGAAGCCTGCAGAGGTGTCACCAGGCTGTGACACAGTGACAGCTCCTGGGGGCGTGACTTCTCTGAGCCTCTGCGAGCATTTTTGCTGGTGAGGGCCGACCGTCAAGCAGACGGTTTGGATGATACCGCAGGAAGCTTTTTTACAGCAAGAAGACAATGTGTCTTTGTGTGGCAAACAGGACTCGGAAATCTGGAGCCACGTGTATATTGGCACGTATTAGGAAGCACTTCTTTACGCAGCGTGTAGTTAGAGTATGGAATAGTCTTCCTGATAACGTAGTGCAAGCTGAAAACTTGGGTTCCTTTAAATCAGAGCTAGGTAAGATTTTAACAACTCTGAGCTATTAGTTAAGTTCTCCCCAAGCGAGCTTGATGGGCCGACTGGCCTCCTCTCGTTTGTACAGTTCTTATTAGATGGCCACTGGCACAGATCTGTTAATATATTCGGCTAAAAAGACAGATATCAATGCTTAATATACATTCACATATAAACCCACCCAACCAACTCTTTTTCCAGGTCAGGGTTGCAGAGGTACATCCTGAATGCAATGCCAATTTATCATTACACACAGTCAAACACAAAAACACAGAAGGAAACTTTAACCCAAATACAAACTGCAAAACAAAAAAATCATCAAAATACTACTGCCAGCCATGCATATTCCAGCTGCTAATCCAGAATGGGGCCATGAGGCTGTCAGGCAAATGACTTTGAAAAACTATCCATCCCATGATGAAAAGCTCAATCATGTCTTTATCTCCCTCCACTGCAACAGTCACATTGACCTATATTCCCATATTTCTCCTGCAAGATGTTTAAGTGCATGAAGTCATATTCGCCTTTTCCATGGAACGACCGTTATGTGTCACACGGCTATCAAGTATAACAATGGCAAACATCACATGCTTTGTTTTTAAATGATTCTGATAACTACTACTGCAGAAACCACGTCGCAGAGCTGTGTATAAACAGCCCTCTGATATAAAAATATATCTGGTAATAATATATGTATTTTTCAGTCATCACTGTCACATTTGTTATGTAATAAAAAGCGGTTTATCTCAGCATAAACATAACAGGTGTAATTAGCAAGCTTAAAAAGGCCCTTGAAAGAGACAGGTCCGATCGGCAAGTTCTGGAAAACAGAAAAACCCTTCAGTGGCTCCAACTGCCGCTTACGGCATATCAGCGCGAGGCTGTGCTTGCGTCATTGGTGCTACCTGAACGCAGGGGTGCTGTGTTCAGGGCAGTGCAGTTATATAAACAAAGCAGCGGGCAGGCTCTGCCGCCTGCCTGACTCACTCACCGCGCGATTGCCGACAGAGGGGCAGATCAGGGATCGCATCTTTGGAGTCGTACCCCCTGCCTGGTGCCACGGCATGCCACCAAATCAAATCTGATAATAGGAGATTAAGGGCCACACTGTCCCACACGCCACCACGCCATCCCATATGCAATGGTGCCCACGCCGGCGGGCCTAATCAGCCCGACGCCCTTGAAGCAATATGTCACCGACGCCAATCTGGGAGGCGTTCCTGCAGGCGCGCGGTGGGGGCACACAGCTGACAGAGGGTCACAGAGCTCCCCAGCGTCCCTTCGTCCAGTAAGGGGACATGTGTCTCAGCTGCAGGGCCTCTGACAAAGATCATTAGGCTCACGGGGCAGCGGCTTTAAAAGAGATTTTAAATTATAAAGTGGTGAGAGACAGGCAGAGGATCTTTCTGGAGACTTCCATGGGACATCCTCCTCCCCAGGAGAAAGCCTGCACAAAGATCTCATCTTTAATAGAATAGCAGTCATTTATTCATCCCCTGTGGAGAAATGTAGTAGTTCTCTCTACCCCATCTTGCTTTTATGAGAGCCATATATACAACTGAGAGCAAGTGTTGGGGCCGGAGAGCTGGATAGCGAGCATTCAGCACTGCAGGAGTAGCTGGGGTTAAAGGCCTTGATTAAGGGCCTAAAAATGATATTATAGGTCATGGAAATCAAACCCATGCCTTTCCAGGCATAGTTACACATCCCTAACCACTGAGCTACAGTAGAATCCTTCTAAAACACTTCCTACTGTGCTGAAATTAAAAACTGTAATCTTCTTAGTTAGTATAATTATGCAACGTAATATAATAATAAACAGGTACATTTTCTAAGATCACAGGATCTGAACTTGCAACATTCTGGACATGGACACAAACTCCTAACCTGCTGAGCCACACACTGCCACTATGCAGAACTTCAGGGCCCAGTCCAAAACTTAGGAACACATTTCAAACAATGTTAATTAATATAATTAATAATAACTAAATAATTCAATCTTTTAATTCACTGGATGTATGATTTAAATCCTGTGTTTGAAACCCTTCATTACATCCATCTTCCAACCACTAACCCTAGACAGGCTTGCAGGATAATTTAATGCAATCATAATAAAAACAAGAAAGGCCTCTAACTCCCAATTTCACTGCATCACATTCCTGTACTTGTTTAGATGTAAGACACATCGTTCCAAGATAAAACTGCATATTTAGCACTACAAATTTTCAGGAAAACCAAACCTGAGACTTGCATCCCATCAGATCACTGTTTTTGCTAGAAAGACTGATGTTTATGAATCAACAGTGCGACGATGAAGACACACATGGATGAATTACTTAACTCGGCGGACTGCACAATGAATATCATCAGTCCCGTTACAGATGGCTTTTTTTTTTTTTTTAGCAGTTTCAAACAAACAATTCTGGTTTTCCGGAATGCCTTGTTGTATGCTAATGAAGCATAATTAAATGACTAACAACGTGTATCTTAGTCAAACCACTGAGGGAAAGGTCATTCTTGTGGTATCAGACTAATTAATTAGTAAATTGTACCTAGTGTGTTGTACCTGTGTAGTCTTTCTAATTATTTTACATATTATGTTGATATATGTGGCAATATTGAAGGCAGCTCAGACACGGATCTTAGTCTTTGTTTCTGAGATGTCCACTGCTAGAACATGTGGGGCAAATTCAGGTTAAGGTTGAACTGCTGATTGTCGTTTGAAAGACTTGCAAAAATTATGATGAAATGGTTTTTTATGGTTGAGTTAGTAGTCCAGATAATTATATCTTTCAAAACGTCTAAATGCTACATATATAATTAGACCAAGAAAGGCATGAATTCCCTCATTGTTCAATACAGAAGAACAATACAGAAGAACAATATTAACTGCCATAGGAATGAAAATACCCTTTATTTAGCCTTGATGTTTCACAAAACTCCATGCATATATGAACAGGACAGGAGTATGGAGGGCAGAAATTAGCAACGTTAATATTTTCTGGCCAACAATTATTTAAAAACAAGCCGATGCTTTCTATATAGCTGTTACACAGATTATAAAATAAAAATGGAAACTCAGTTATAGACGTATAAAGATTTAAAGGATTTTACAGAAAGTATTCTGCCGAACTAATTCGTTTTCATTCATGAAGAAAAATTATTTGTAATTTGAAGTGTGCCAATTTACGTCATTACCATGTTATTAAATAGTTCATAGCATTTTCCCCTGTAGTAAAAGTATCCTGATACACATCAAGTTGTTTTATTTATAATGTTGTACTACATTTCTAGGAATATATTCAGATATATTAAATAGATAATGTATGGGAATGAAGTTTGCATCCCAAATTATATCCAGTGTTGTTTTGCATCTTTTAAAAAATACTTCTCTTTCAAAAAATAAGCATTTAAAAATACTTCAATGGTTTCATAATAAGATTTTCAAAAAATGTATTTAAAAAATCTCATATATAATATAAAAACTTTTGCATGATATATTGCTTTACCAGCGTGTGACGTATAAGAACAGACGATATGCTTCTCTGCTATCATGTATGCTAAATCTAACACCTGTGATATTATTTCAGTTAAATTGGTACCTAACATGGCTGAGACTTGCATTTAAAGAGTAAGTGTTCCTATAGCTCATTTTATACAGCATGAGTGCAAGGTACTCAAAAAGAACGCATCATAAGACCGCCCCACCGCCTTGTAGCACGCATATGGATCAGTAAGCTGATTCCCACTCAGCTACACTAATGGATTTTCTCCTGGGTTTCATTGACAGCCTTGCCTAAATTTTCCAGAGTTATAGGAGAATCCAGACAGAGAAATAAATGGGAGTGAAATGATCATAGATGGCTTCACACGCGCAGGCTGGCTGGCAATCCATAAGAGTTGCTCCCTCAGCCCCAGACGTGCATTTTTCCACACCACTTTGTTCTTTTGTTTGTTTCCTGAGGTCCTCAACACGCTCAGAATGAAGCACACGCCACCCTGCCCATCCAGCATCCCTCCGTGAATCCCACACCAGCACCTCAAATCATCCTACTCACCTATTTTCCACAGCTGCAGGCACTTGGTCAAAGGACAATGCGAGCTCAAGGGGAAGAAGGTATATCATATAAAACAGAAATATCTTGTGTTTTGCCATGGAGACGAGTAGAGGAGCCTGCCCCAGCAGAAGGCTGCTTCATAATCTGCTTTGATAACATAGCCGAAACCTGAGATCACTGAGTGGCAGTGACAACGACCAATGGACAAGCAAAAGGAAGATAATCGTGTGTCATGGTCACACCCCCCTCTCTCCCCCTCTTTCTCCCTCTCTCTCTCTCTATCTCTGCCACACATTCACCCCCACACACAAGCTAAGATACTGGCACATCAGATATAAAAGCAGGAGTCTGAAAATTTCTGTTTTAAACAGCACATACCTCTAAATGCAAAGGCAACTATCAGTCAAGCCAAATACCTTTATTCTGTAGGTCCCTGCCATTTGAGATAGGGAAACTGTGTGATCCGGTGTTACAGTGCACTTCCACAATAACTGGAATTATACTAGAGAGATATATATTCTATCTGCAGAAAAGCCATGCAGTTTGCTAGAACGTTTTATGAACCATATTATACACGAATTACGACTCACGAAAGACGTAGAAACAGAGTGACGTACTTTGCCTTCTGCAGGCTATTATATTTTTCCAATCAACACAGATAAAATATTTTAACCAGGAGGTTGAAAGATATCACTTCCCACACACGGTCTGCAATTACTAAATCTAAATGCGTACAACATCAACAACAATAATAATAATAATTCATGTTTTTAAAGTTGCATGTTTTACACTCATACATTTGAAAAGGTTTTATTCTATCAATTCAAATGAATAAAGGAGCACTGTGTAAAGATCTCAAGTAAGTTGTAAATATGGAAATAGAAGTAATTAAGACTGTCTGTTACCTTTTAAACCGTTGAATACCGTTCATTAAAAGACGTTAGACCGACAGTAAATCGTTAGGTGCCAGACAATTTAATATCGATCGAACCTAATAATTAAACTTTAAAGGGAGTGCAACAATTAAATTTGAATATTTATGGAGAATTACGTCCTATCGACGTATTTGGTCACATCCTCTGGCATTTTCAGTTCACAGACACAGTCAACGAAGACAAAGGAGTAATCTCTGCTAGATAAGGGGTGTCGGTAATGTCTGCATTAGCGACACCGAAACATCGCGGGTAGCACATTTGCACATTTGCAGCAGATGCGCTGGCGGGCACGGTCGATGCTTTAAATTCTCAATGACTTACAAAAAACAGTCTAACTAATTTGAATACACCATTCACACACTGTATTATCAGTGTTAAAAGAGATCTTCAAGTATTCTTATTATTAAAAAGCACACATACTAATCACCGTTAATCTTCGTAAATTAATTATCTGCACCGATGATAGCAATTTCTTTTCCATTGTGAGACAGGTTTGGTATTATATCATTGAGACACTAATGAGGTTGGACGGAATAAAAAACAATCAGCATTGAAAACCATTTTAATTTCAGATTTCCAGGAATTTATTCTGAACTTGGTGCCTAGTGTACACTGAATAAACGGAACCAAAATTTAAATAAGTTTTTAACCATGCTTGACAAACCCCATAATAATTTCCAATGAATTACAGGCATAAGCGGTTATGATTAATGGTAAAAACAAAACAAAAAACCTCTTTATCTAATAGCTCAATATCAGGCATATATTTTAGTGTAACTTTGTGAAATTAAATACTTGATATTCTTATTTTCACATAAAGCAGTTTTTTGTTAAAACTAATCAAATTAATAATCAATCCCACACAGATCATATTTATAGTCATGTGCTTTATTACAATTTAAGAAATGTAAACATTTATAGTGGATATAACTTTTCATTTCTTGACACCCCTGGCAAAATTTTTATATCCAGCTTTACGAAATCCAAATTTCGATTTTATTTGAGAGAATTATTATACAGACTATCAGAATAATGTTACGTTGGTACAGCCACATGTTACAGAGATTTACGTGTAAGTGGACTGACTTCCGTGTTTCACTTTCTTCAGGCATCATACAGAACACCCTATTCTTCTGGGCACAACCAATATATTTCACGATAGACATAAATAATATAAAGATATTACACTAATTCAAGAATAGACATGGTATGAAAAACGGTTTTAATATTTTTTAAAAATATATATTTACAATATAAAGAAAATTTTAAGCAAATAAACAGGCAGCTACTTATTCGTCCTTGGGTCCTGAGAGAACACATTGCCGCAGCGATTGCTGGGATCGTTCTTTCCTGCTTGGTCTCTGAGGCAAAAAAGATGGGTATGCTCCTTAATCATATAAATTTATTTGTTAAAATCCTTTCTTTCTCGACGGCTGCGCTTTGAAATGAAATTTAATCATCGTTATACTTGTTTTTAGTGTTTCATGGCGAAATAATATTTTGGCATGGGTTCGAAATTAGATACTTTGAAAGCGTGGCGAGCGACCATGCCGTCGCGTACACTGCGGCCTTTTATTTCTAGCCTTGCCGGGCTGACATCGTCTCGTTGTCTACTGTGTGTCATAGTATTTTAAGTACTACTGGACGAATTTGCCCAAATAAAATGTATTTCACGTGATGCAATAAAACTACGCTTAATAAAGTGCTACGATAGTTGATATTAATGTCTCACGTAGTTTGTCCATCACGTAGTTGTCTGGTGATCATATGTCCGAAAATCATATGTTTGTAAATATAAAAATGTAGTGTGGCATTTTTAATGCATGTTCTTATTGAAGAAAGACGTTAAAATATCTACAGTAAGAAATCTGCGCTTTTTTACCTCAAAATAATTACATACTACTTAACCAGTAGCTGCCCGGTAGGCCTTTTACGATAGTTGAACACAACAAAATTTAAGAAAATAGCTTTAACCCGTTTATAGACAATACGTTTTTTGTTTGGTTTATTTCGTAACATAGCGATTACTCCACCAATAGCTTCTTCAGCCGATATGGTACCGTTCTAGGTTACCAACATTGGCTGGATTTGCTCTGGTTGGTGCATGCACGTCGCTAATATGTACCTTGATTCTAATATTGGTGAACGCGATTTTATTTATTGGCAACTATTGATGCTGCTGTTTACTGTGGCGGTACAAGTTATTCTCTAAATTGATATCTACTCCTTTAGTGTAGATTATAGGCTTTCAATCAGTTACATCAGAGACACAACTGAATATACAGTGGCTAGAAATGGTTTTATACCTGTATGACTTGCCCCTGTTTACTGACTTGGTCTTTCGACAGGCAAGTGTCGCGGTCTGCGTACAGCCAGAAAACTGCGTAACCACCGCCGTGAGCAGAAATGGCACGACAAGCAGTACAAGAAGGCTCACCTGGGCACTGCCCTCAAGGCTAATCCGTTCGGAGGAGCTTCCCACGCCAAGGGAATTGTCCTTGAGAAAGTGTAAGTAAACTCAGCCTTTTGCCTTTACCTCTAAGTACTCTTCATTGTAAGCGATCCACTTGGCCAATACAGGTAGCGGTTTATTTTGATGTAAATTTTGATTGAAATAGTCAACCATACTTAAGTCCAGAAGTGGGTACAAAAAGCCATTTAATCATTTCATATGTTTTTAAGTTTTGTATTATGTTAATTCAAAGCTTCCCTGCATCTCAATACTTAAATGTAAATAGATTTCCCACAGATGTTAATGTTCTTCTTTCTTTGTAGAGGTGTCGAAGCTAAACAGCCAAATTCTGCTATCAGAAAATGTGTAAGAGTCCAGCTTATCAAGAACGGCAAGAAGATCACTGCCTTTGTTCCCAATGATGGCTGTCTGAACTTCATCGAGGTCAGCGCTGGGCTGCTTGCATGGCTGTATTTTTCCACCATTTGCTTTGATTTGTGTCAGTCTTAATTTCAGCACATATTCTGGTTATGTGGAAATTCATTAATTGTATTAAAGTTAGTGGCTAGCCTGGAGGTTTGAAGGATGTCTGTAATCCTCAAGCAGAGTACGATTAACCCATTAGCCTGTTCCCATGCTGTTGCTCACCAAACTCCTGCCTGTCTCACTCTCCAGGAGAACGACGAGGTTCTGGTGGCAGGTTTTGGTCGTAAGGGCCACGCCGTGGGTGACATTCCCGGTGTGCGCTTCAAGGTGGTCAAGGTGGCCAACGTGTCCCTCCTGGCCCTCTACAAAGGCAAGAAGGAGAGGCCCAGATCATAAAATGGACAGTCCTGGAAATCAATAAAACGCTTTACAACTAGGTTCATTGAATTTTCTCTTTTGTGTGTGTGTCTGATCTGGACTCAAGCATAGCATGAGTCGTATTGGATTTAGTCACCAATTCTGGTGGATATGTTTGAGTGGATATGTTTTTCTTGTTTGTTTTGGCTCTCATCGTAGTGTGCTTGTGTAGTGTTAAACAATGTAGTTTTCTGAAATTTTATAGCAGTTTGCTTGATGGTTTTCTTGTGGTTTTGTAGCTTACCTCTGGATAATCTATCATATTTAAGATTAGCCTTCAGTGTTTGCTTAGAACTGCTAGACCACTGTAGATTGGTCACTGTAATTGTGAAAGCTAGTTCATCGGAATGAAATAACAACCCGTCACAAGGCACCCCTGGAAGCATGGCCTCTTAGAGATGCCATTTTACTTCTGGCATTTGCCTTGGGACGGTGGGAAGAACCTAAAGGGAGGAAGGAGGGATCTTTCCAGGCATGCAACCATTGAGGAGTAAAGTTCCAATACAGATAAAGCACTTTTATGTTGGTGCTGTGTGCCAGTTAAAGGCAAGTAATGAGCAAGAACTTTGCTGCAGATGTTCACTGTAAACCAAAGACAATGCTGTCACTAGCCACAGTAGGTTGTCTAACATTTGTTTTATCCATTCAGAGAGCTGTAAATTTTACTGGTATATAAGTAGGGAGCCCATCTCGAGGGTACACTACTATGGCCTGTTCCATACTGTCAGTGCTCAGACTGGATGCTTAAACACGATCGCGTCTGCATGCCTATAAACCAGGGCTGTCAAACTCATTTTGGTTCATGGGCCACACTGAAACCTGTCCAAACTGGTGCGGGCCAGAAAATATGGGCTGGTGTGTATGCAGGTATTTGGGATAACCTGTATATGTCAGCTGTTCAAACCCAGGTGTGAGGACGGTTCAGCCAATCGGTTTTAATTAGTAATCTAACTAGGGAGTTGCAGCGAAAACCCGTATACACGTCAGCTCGTTGTGGATAAGATTGGCCACCCCTGCTGTAATGCTTTATGAAACTTAAGAACTTCATATAAATAATCAATACTGTTGGATAAATAATCAATTACAAATTTTCTGAAATATACAAACAAAAAATTAGCTGTTACACTGAGTGATGCAAGATTATTAGTCTGTTTAAGAATAAAAGATAGTTCCAGTGAACAGAATTCATAGGGTGCCGAGGGTCAAGTGTTCAGTTTCATGCTTGAAATGTATTCTGTGCCGCAAAAGGCATTTAATAATGAAATAAAGTAACACCTTGCTGCATTTTGTCCACAGAAAGACAAACTCAGTTTTCACATATTTTATCCATGAAACCACTGACCACTTTCTTTTGTGCACAGAAATCAAAAGGTATGTTTCATTTTGTGCACAGAATTGATATTGGCACCTTACATTTTGTGGACAGAAGAAAGTCATTTCATGAAGTCGGCTGCCTCAGTTTTTATTATGCTGATTTGCATAAACTCCAGAATGTTATGAAGAGCGATCAGATTATTTGCAAAGTCCCTTTTTTCCAGGCGTGTTTAACTCCAGTCCTGGTGGGCCGGAGCCCTGCGCAGTTTTTGGTTTTACCTTCATTTAACACACCTGATTCAACTCCCTGTGCTAATTATCAAACCATCATTTGTGGTGGAACAGGGAAAGGTACACAGTGCTCTGGCCCCCAGGACTGGAGTTTGACACCCCTACTGTTTGCCATGAACTTGATCCCCAAAAAGCCCATTTCTACTGCATTTCTGCCCTGCCAGAAAAGGACCTGCTGATATCATGTCAGTGATTCTCTCGTTAACCGAGGTAAGATTGTTGACGAGGACAAGGCTGGAGATCACTCTGTCATGATGACTGAGTTAGAATAGCAGACTGGATGTTTTATAAGGAGGGTGGTGCTTGAAATAATTCTTCCTCTTTTAACCATGGTTACCTGCAAGGAAACACATGCAGTCATCATTGCTTTGCACTAAAAGGGCTTCACAGGCAAGGACATCGCTGGTAGTAAGATTTCACCTAAATCAACCATTTATCGGATCATTAAGCACCAGGACCGTCTCCTAAAGTTGAGTCAGCTGCGGGATCAGGGCACCACCAGTGCAGAGCTTGGTCAGGGATGGCAGCAGGCAGGTGTGAGTGCATCTGTATGCACAGAGAGGCAACAACTTTTGGAGGATGATCTGGTGTCAAGAAGGGCAGCAAAGAAGCCACTTCTCTCCAAGAAAAACATCAGGGGACAGACTGATATTCTGCAAAAAGTACAGGGATTGGACTGCTGAGGACTGGGGTAAAGTCATTTTCCATGATGAATCCTCTTTCCGATTTGTCTGGGGCATCTGGAAGAAAGATTGTCTGGAGATAAAAGGGGAGCACTACCCTCAGTCGTGTCATGACAACAGTAACGCGTCCTGCAACCATTCATGTGTGGGGTTGCTTCTCAACCAAGTGAGTGGGCACACTCACACACAGCCATGCATGGAGAATGTTACCAAAACATCCTCCCAGAGCAACTTCTTAAAACCATCCAAGAACAGTTTGTTGACAAACAAATCCTTTTCCAGCATGATGGTGAACCATGCTATAAGGAAAAAGTGATAACTAAGTGGCTTGGGGAACAAAACATCAACATTTTGGGTCTATGGCAAGGAAACTACCCAGACCTTAATACCATTGAGAATTTGTGGTAAATCCTCAAGAGGCAGGTGGACAAACAAAAATCCACAAATTCTGGCAAACTCCAAGCATTGTTTATGCAAGAATGAGCTGCCATCAGTCAGGATTTGACTCAGAAGTTGATTGACAGCATGCCAGGGTGAATTGCAGAGCTCCTGAAAAAGATGGGCCAACACTGCAAATATTGACTCTTTGCATAACCTTAATGTAAGTGTCAATAAATGCCTTTGACACTTGTAAATAAACTTCAGTATACCATCTCGCAAAAAGACCTACAAACACCGAAACAGTAAACTTTCTGAACACCAATATTTGTGTCATTCTCAAAACCAAAGTAAAAATGCAATTTTTACTAGTACTTTACTAGAACATGAATTCAAGATATCTGCAATGCAATCCTTACTAGTGAAATAATTTTGCTATTAGGAATTCATATTACAGAGCTCTTTAATTCAGTTTTAACTAGTCATATATTTCCATTGATTTTCATTGTATTTTTGCCTCACACATGCTAAATTAAATTTTCACTAGTAAAGTCATATTGTAGAGCTCTGTCTGTTGAATTCTTACTGATAAGAACTTCTATTGCAGATATCTAATTACATTTTGATGAGTAAGAATTTCATAAATAGAGTTTTTAATAGTAAAAATTTCATTGCAGATCTCTACAGTGTCTGAAATGCACATTTTGCATATGTGTAATTTTTTTTACTAGTAATAACTCAATTATGGATATGCGGGCCTGGAATTCTTGTCAAAATGTAATTACATATACCTACAGTGGGTGTTCTTTCCAGTAAGTATCAAATTCTTACTATTAAAATTTTGCAAGTACTAGTAAGAATGTTGTCTACAATTTCGTCTACAAAATTACTTTTTTCATTCACAAAATGCACCTCATCCACAAAATGAAGTTATTTAGTTGACAAAATGCATGTATATTCAGCTAAAAAACGATAACCTATAATTGCATATTGGATGTGTAGAGGAGCAAAATATAGAAATTAAACATAACCACCATTTGAGCTAAATATGTGGATTTGTCAAGGTAATAAAATCATTCCGGTTATGAAAACATCACTATCTATCATGACGGCGGCGTGAAGTATGACCCTGAATGCAGGCTGATATGGAGAAACCCCATAATTGGGGTGTTTATTGAGTGGTTCAGATATGAGCAAAACCCGGGACAGTAAGACAATGACAAAAATATACATATTTTTGACATAGCTATCAGGAAGTTAAATATTATCACTAATGAGGCTAACAAGACACAGCTGAGAGTAATAAACCTGGGGGTTGGTAAGAGAGGTAAGGTTCACAAGCATCGGGCAGGCACTGTCTGAGGCCATGGGGACCTCGGGCAGGCGGTGGGGGTCCCTGGGCTACATGCTAGCGGAGCCGTGACTTTGTCGGAGTCTGACATTAGTGGAGCCACAGCTTCATCTCGCTTTGACACTAGCAGAGCCGTGGCTTTGGCTGAGGCTGACGCTACCGGTGAATTGGTGGCCTCGCCATGGCTATATTCTACCGGGGCAGCAGCAGCGGAGGTCTCACCTCCACCAATGACGGGGCACAGGAGTGGATCAGTCTTTACGGAGCCGAATGCCGAGCACAAGCAAAACAGCAGAGAGCTCGTTTGGACTGTGGAATGGTTTACCAGCATGCGTGTTAATTTAGGGAGGAGATGGGGGGGTTGTAGCCCCCCCAATAAATCAAAACAAACTAATACAATCCCCCCATAATTGGTGGAGACCTCAACCCCCCCAATGTTCCAGCCAAAGCTACGGCCTTGTTCCTTGTTTACCAGCCTATGTTCGGGATGCCGATCTAGTCTTTAAATCTGAACTGAAGATCTATTACAGGCCAGCACGGATAATGGACTCATTGATGAACTTCGTCTTGATCCTTAATCACAGCGTATACCTGCCTTTTAGCAAGCATGGTCACTCTTTTCTGTTTTCAGTAATGTCAGTCTGCCCAGGGGGGTGCGACAGCCAGTTGACCTTGATGTTTTTTTTCTCCATACTTGGGAGTTTTTGGTTCCTCCCCTCCGTTGTCATCAGGCTTTCTTCATTTACAGTAATTTCTTCCCTTCCCTTTTTCCCGTTCTGTATTACTCTCTCTAATGATGTTCGATGTATCACAACACATCCATGTAAAGCACGTTAGGATGACTGTTGTGAAAGGCGCTATATAAAAATAAATTGAATTGAATTAATAAATGTCGGTTGTAGTTTCAAACTAAATGATTTCTTAATGATAATAAAAACTCACTCTTGCAAAACATTTATAAATGTATTTTACTGATGTGAACTCTTGCTGCTGCAATAACGGTGAACTTGAAACTTATGGGGTACCCTGAAACTGCATCATTACGATTGCATCATCAACCAAACAGCTGAGCAACAGTCACAGGGGGAAGAAATGTGGACAGTGTAAAAGATTTTGCATGACACACACCCTTCAAGAGTGAAGTTTTTTGTGAGATTTTCAAAATCTCCTGTGGCCCACAGCAGAACTTTAACTGGGCTGGTTCTGGCCTGTGGAGTCATATGTTTGACACCCCTGCTTTAAACCAAGGGTGCCACCCAGAGCTCCTTTCTCTTTGAATACCAGCTTCAATAAGTGGGCAATCAAAACGGTAACATTAGGTCATCAACCCTTGCTGCTCCTGAGATGCTGGCAGATCCTGCTCTTTAAACCCAAACTTTCCTCAGCAGTAAGCTGTTAAATAAATGTCAGAAAGGCTTGTAAGTCTGACCCACATCTATCTCACTCCATTCAGAGTCTCATTATGCATGACTGCAGCCATTATGCATAAAATAACTCATGCAGCAAGTTGCTAATGTCATCATCTGTATTCATTTATGCTCAGTCACTATTTAGGAATAGAGAGCTACAGTGATCCAGGGCTTAGAGCCTCAAGTCACACGACGCTCTGATTGTGATGCCAGTGCATTGTGCATACATGCGGTCACTCCTGCAGTGGTGCCTCTAAGGTAAATTCACAGCAGGTTGTTTCAGCCTTGCAGGATGTCTTTTGAGTGTAACAGAGCACATGAAATCCCATAGGAACTTCTCACATTCAGAAACAGGCCACATCCAAAAAACCCTCACAAAGGAATATTAATTTAACATGATGGTATGGGTATAGCCTTGTATAAAATTATAGATGAAAGTATAATGTCTATAAACATGAATGAGAGGGATAGGGTCCTGACGACACGGTCAGAGTTGTGTATAACAGCATACAGGATTTCAGCTATAAGTCTTGTTCACGTGAAGTTTCTATGTTCTCAAGTGACCACATCCTCATTTAAGAATTTCACACCACATCGGCCTTGATCCTGAAGTCGTCTGAACATTTTATCCAATTCCCACATTGACAGGAGCAGCAAAATCAGAACTTAAATCTCTTTCCCTCTGACATCAATAACAAAGACCTTCATGCATTTAAGGATAATACAGTGGTACCTCGATTCTCAAACTTAATCTTTAAAATTTAATGGATTCCAAAACAATAAAGCTCTTACCCCAACATTACCCCTGTCCTGGCCCGCTTGTCTGCTCCTTCCATGTGCCACGCCCCCTTGTTAACCTCGTGTGGGATCCCCATGTGATCAGCTGTTTCTGGTTGTTGTCATTAGTCCTCTGTATTAAGTCTGCGTTTCAGTTTGTTTCCCCAGTGAGGTCATTGGGTGTGTTCCACTTGCTTACAGCGCTGGCTTAAAGCAATGCATTCTGATCCTGACGCAATGCATTACAATGACATGCACTGCGACCTCTTACCCGGCTGCACAAACTGGAACCGCCTCCATGACCATCACACCTTCGCCCTTATTGCTTGAAGAGTTTAGTTACACGCATGACTGTGTCTAAATATATATATATATATATATATGGCAGACACACACAAATATGTATGGAGAACACAAAATTAATGAACGGATTAGCAGATTTAACAGCTCTCACAGTCACTGTTCTTTGCATACTGTGATGTTAATCTAGGGAGTCTTATTTCTTCCAGTGTCTTTGCTGTAATTACCTGATCGGATCTGAAATACTGGAATACCACGCAGGATAACTTTAGGAGTTAAACCATGTTGGATGCCTGACCCTTCTACTGGATGAAGACAGTAGGTGTTGCCAGGACTTTAGCTGAGAAAACAGGAGCGGCTCAGGTCTTATGCTCCATAACCCTTGTTTACTCAACTTAAACTTTTGTCCAGAAATCCGGAACACCTCAGCTTGTCAATCTAACTACTGAGCTCCTCTCTGTATTCATTGGATATCCCTGGGTAAATGTTTCGTTGATAACTCTGGATACTGTCATATTTTTACACTTGTTTTGTAGGAAACTAGTCTTCATGGTGCTTTGATTTGAGGAGCTCTGCACCAGTACATGGTCGTTTAAGGCCTAGAGCCTATCCCAGGCAGCATAGGACCCAAGACAGGGGACACCCTGGATAAAATAGCAATCCATAATGGAACACAGACATGCCCACACTGACACAATACGCCTAAACAGGGGGCAGCATGTGGCTCAGTGGGTTAAGCCTCTGTGCTTGTGATCAGAAAGTCACTGGTTCTAACCTAACCTTGACATATCTGCAGGTCTTTCAGCAAGGACCTTAACCCCCAGTTCCCTGGGCACTACTGTGGGCCAGCTTACTCTCACACACACAGAGCAAACTAGGGGAAACATAAAGAGGATTTCCCCACAGAGATCAATTATGAATGACTGAAGGAAAGCAGAGTACCTGAAAGAAAACTGCACACATTTCCCCCCAACTAGAGTTTCTCTGTTTGCACACATACAGCATGAGCCTCTATATAAATTGCCCAGCATTACTTTGCAAGTAGAAGTATGATAACAAAACTGAAATACTGGCCAAACTGGTGTTTCAGGTTTCATGCATACGTAGGTGTGGCCTGGTGGCCGATCTTCACTGAGGGCATATCCATCAGTAAGCGCAGAGTGTGAAGGTTGAATTAGCAGAGCAATGGCACAGCTGCCCATAAAATATTGCAGTCCACACAACATACTGGGAGACATACTGTAGAGTTAAAAAAAGTCGACAAATTGGCTGGTGTGTGTCTTGCTGGCACATCTGTGAAGTCTTTGTGGTGTATCAAGATGGTATCCAGGGTAATGTTGGCACACGACCATGAATGACCAACCACATCCAACAGGAGTAACTGGACACAAGGGATGTCGGGGCACTAACCCGGATTGTATCCAAAAAAAAACCATCAAACCACAGCTGCCCAACTCACTGCAGAATGAAATCCACACCTCGACTCTCCTATTTCCACCAAAACTGCTTGTTCGGTGCTCCGCAAAGTCAATATTCATGGCTGGGCTGCTATAGCCAAACCTTTAGCGACTAAGGGTGCCAACAGGGCAGATCTTGGACTGTGTACAATGTGAAACATATATTGTTCTCTGATGAGTCCACCTTCACTGCCTTTTCCACATCTGGGAGAATTACGGGGTGGAGAACCTTGACTGTTGCATACCCAGAATGCACCACAAAGGTGGATTGGTGATGTTTCGGCTGCAATTTCACAGCATGACTTAGGCGTTATGGGTGGAGTGGTAGCTCTGTGGCTAGGGATATCTGTCAGCAACTGGAAGGGTGCTGGTTCAAATCCTGTGAATACCTGGAGTGATTCTACTCTTGAGCAAGGCCCTTAACACGGAATTGCTTTGTCCTGGGTATGATGTTAATCAAAATCCAGCTACATAAGATGGTCCTCCAACTTACAGGGAAAAACTTGGGGGTTGGTAGCAGGATTGGCACTCCAGCCACTGGAAAAAAACTCTCAGTGGGGTGCTGAGGTATCACCCACATAGCTGCACTCTCATCCCTCTCTCATCCCTGTGGTGTTTTATCATGGGGTGGGTGTGGCAACGCACTGAAATTAGTGCACACTCCTTACTGTTTCCTAGGCCTAGCTACTTGTTCTAGATGGATGCATGACTGCCAAGGATCACTGAACCATATAACGTGTAAACCAAGACCATGTGGTTTACACGTAATACCGTGAAGGTGGTGCTCTGTATCAGGATGATAATGCACCAATACACACCGCGAGACTGGTGAGAATGGCTTCGCGAACATCAACATGAACTTCGCGAAGCTGAATGTCTCATGACCTGCACAGTCATCAGATCTGAATATTATTGAGCCACTTTGGGGTGTTTCGGGGGAGTGAGTCAGGAGATGTTTTCTTCCACCAGCATCACATAGTGACTTAGCCACTGTCTGCAAGAGGACTGGCTCAATATCCCTCTGGGCACAGTGCAAGGCTTATATGTGTCATTCCCAAGACGAACTGATGCTGTATCGGCCGCAAAAGGAGACCCTGTACCGTATGAATGAATTGTCTTAAACCAGGTGTTTCAGTTTTATTATCAAACCCTTATAAATTGCCTGCACCCTTTCAGAACAAAATGAAAATATTTTATACCAGCAGGAGCCATTGAAAGTCCAGTATTGCCAATTCAACCCCCCCACTGCCCCGCTGTGATGCTTGGGGTGTCAAGAAGGAGGTGAAAGCTTTGAGGAGAGGAGGGATTCAGTTCCATGCCGTAGCACCTTCAGCCGTCCTGGTCCCCTCTGGCCAACCTCTCTTTGTCTCCTCGGTCCTTTCATTCATTACATCCAGGGGGTCAAATTTATCCATAGTTAATGCCCCCTCCCCTGGACACCTCCTTCATTCCATTGATTTCTGACCAGTGGCTCCTTCAAGGGTAAAATGAAAACCTAAGACCAAAGAACTCACCCTGTATTCTGCATTAGAGCTGCATTTAGCCGAACAACGTCCACACAGCAAAATAATGACTAAGGCTTTTTGAAGGATGACTGACGCATCAAGGAAAATGAAAGGGACGAGAAAAAAATGAGATACGAGAGCTGAGCTGGATTAGTGCAGGGATTATTTAATCACCCCAAATAACATCTGGTTTTCATCTTCAAAGAGCTCAGTACTTTCAAAGTTCTACAAATAAGATATGTGTAATGTTCTGTCGTTCATTAATATATTTATTATTCATATCATTTGAAGCCCTGGAAATTGGACAAATAGAGCAAAAACAATGGTTTCTGATAATCTTAAATATAAATCAATGCATGCATATTTTTAGTTTTGATATCTTGTTTTGTGCTTTTTGACTATGACTGGATTGTATTCCTATAAATCATAATTAAATAAATCTTAATTTAAAGTGTCTGGGTGAATTACCTACCAAAAAAATCCATGATAATAAAGAAATAAATAACTGAAATATTTAATACACTTGTACTTCCTGCCTACAACCAGCCAGATAGGCTGTCCCACCACCCTGCTGAATTTACAAGGTTCTTTGCCAGCAGCAGTGGTGCTGGATGTTATATTAAGGATGTTATGCGTATTTGCTTCAGCCGTGCTGATCACAGAGAATATATAGTATATGACGTATTCGCCATTTCTGATCCAGCTACAAGCTCTTTGCTTCCCTCTAGTGTCTAAATCTAGCATTACTACCAATATATTTCACTAAATAATGTACTTATGCCCGAGGCTACATATTAAAATACACTTGCCAACTACCGGGTAGGAAGCGCTTTTACCTAGAGAATAGCAAGAAAACGTTCCTAATTAAGACTAGCTATTCTCTTCCCGCATGTTTCATTAATGAATTGTTTTTCCCTCAGAACTACAACTTTCTGAATCTTTTTTGCTTATCGCCACCCTATCACCTGTAGTCTACAGACACAGTACTCTTCAAAAATACCAGAATGTTGGCTGTTTCTGAGGTCCTGGAATCACCACGTTTAGCACCAGCGATCACAAAACACTGAACATAACTTAGATTATGGATGTTGCCCATTCCTACAGCTTCGTCAAAATGTAACTGAACCTCTTGCCCCTGTCAGCGTGCTGCCACGTGATTGCTTGTAGGTGCAGATAGGCCTATACTTAAGCACCTATATAATACAGCCATTCATATTTTACAAGACAATTTGATTTTTTAATGGTAATGAAATTTATATTTCTTATTGGCAGAGTTGCCAACTTTGGCCAGCTGGCTGGAGTGACATTTTTAATTTGAGAGAAATTTGCATGCTCATATACAGATAACAGATATGCTATCTGTATATACAGATAGCATATGTAGATAGCAGTTTTATTACCTTGTAAATACCCCAACACTTTTGATGCAGCCAATTTTAGGTTTATAATGGAATAATATAGATTTACTGTAAGACTTCTTCCCCGATGTTGAGAGTCCGATAGCGTGAGTGTAATGCCAGATGCTTGAGAGCTGGCAACCCTAAGGCCTGTATTGGATAATATAGAATTATTATAGCGTATTTAGCTATATACTGGTATTGTATATGTCCTGCCCTGCCTGACCCTCCTGTTTCCTTCCTGGTGTGGCCCTAACAAGCCACGCCTGCTAATGATTTGTCTCACCTCTCGTTTCAGCCCTCGTGTGAATCACTCCAGCTGCCTCTCATTTGCTCCCTCGTTAATCTTGTATAAGAGCACCTCTCAGGCCTGTGCTCCTCAGTCCTGTCATTGACGTTATTCCCTACTGTGTTTATTCTTTTTCCACCCATCGCGGTCTGTTTTGGCCAGCTGGCTGGTGTGAGATTATTAATTTGAGAGAAATGTGCATGCTCATATACAGATATGTTATCTGTATATATAGAAAATATGTAGATAAGTTTTATTACCTTGTAAATACCTATATATAAATAAAATTGCATTGCGTTGTTTTTGTCTTGCCCTGGTTTTATACGCTTTTGAATAACCCCCCTTTCACTACCACTTCTCTTTGTGTTTATTGCATTTAAATATGTGTTTCAGAGCAGCTGAATTGTTTGCTTCCCTGTCATAGTGCAGGTAAAGAACCTGCACCACAGAAACACACTTGAATCCCTGCTGGACATTCCATGTCTGTTTGGTTGCAAGTGGTGTGGAGGGCAGACAGAACCAGCCAGAGGGGTCAGACTTGGGGGTAGGCACTATCCCATGACTAGATATTTATAGTCAGCTGATGCTAAAAGTAGCTCTCTATGGAGAAACTGATATCCCCCCCTTCAAATCACCTAAGAGGCCATGAAGAGTAAAACAAAAATACTGATTTTGTAAGACAAGACAAAACATCAGTGAAATTCCAATAAAATGTGACGTTATCAATAGGAACGAACTGGAGGGTTTCCCTGTGATATCCGGAACACCGTCCGAAACACTGCGGTTTATTTGAAGCAGTTTGCAGTAAGTTAAATTATAAAAATGTATAAAACATCTGGCAATAGAATATACTGCAATACAACTGCACATGGTTAATAATGTCATGTTGCTGCGTCGATACTGACTATGTGTTATTTGATCCTCTCTGTTTGGCCGCTATTTTAAAAACCATCATGTGATCAGCCTGGAGTAATTGCCTGCTTACCGCATTGTGCAGTGGCGCCCATACCTAAAGTTTGATGCGTTTTTTTGTGTGAGCTGCATTACGTGAGGTGGAGGACGGCAGCTAGGATGCTTACTTTCAAGAAAAGTGTGGAGAAGCCGTGTCATCGCGCCGATGGGGATTGAATAAGGGATCTGATTGTTGTGATTTTTTCCCGGTCTGAAACTGGGGGGCGGGGGTCGCTGCTGAAGCAGATCGTTTGAACTTGGTAATCACTTTGCTTGGGAAGGAGCTGAACATGGATCTCGCCCTGTTGGAAAATGAGGAAGAGGAGGATGAGGAGGACGTGGACCTTCAGTACATGATCGAACAGAGCCTGCTGGAGTGCGGACAACTGGGCGATTTTTCGGAATCCGCACCTGTGGAGGAGCGCAGGTACAGTATGCCCAATAACACAGTATTTCCCCATTGGCACAGCTGTGCTGGTAAGCTGTACTATCTCATGGCACAGGGTCCCCCAAACTAGCCCGGAAAACAAGAAGGTTTTTACCGCAATCAAATCAGGTGAGTGGCTCTACAGTTTCTTATTGTTGCCTGAAGATATTAATTAAGAATACCCAGCTCACGGTTATCTGTAATATAGGGCATGGTAGTTATGAAAGTGAACAGCTGGGGTCCAGAAGAAAGGCCATATGTAGCAGTTTCAAAGATGCTACCGGATATTTTAATAAAGCACTTTGATACAGATGAATATTTATATTTTAGTCAGCAGATATTTTATCCAAAACAACTTACAATTGATAAAGCAAACAGCCAGTCAAAATTAGTGAAACTACCCTTTATCCCAGGGACTGGAACCAATAACCTTCTGACCATGAGCACAGAGTCTTAACACACCAAGGTGAACACTACCCCAGAATATTTTACTGAGGCCATTTAGGTTCAGCATTGATGTTCCAGTCACACAATCACTGCCCTTAGCACTGTGCTACACTTTGTTTCAGTCTCTATCTATGTACGCCCTTGCCTATTTTTGTGCTTTTTCCCGGGTTCCCTGTCACCAAGGTGATGAGACGGCCCTACAGAAGCTTTCCTCATGCCGCCGCGCTTTCTCGGAGGCAGATGGTGATGGATGGATCCCATTGCACGCAGCTGCAGTCCAGAGCAAGAAGACCATTCTGGAGATCACTTTTGCAGGTCTGTACTCACCCAGTGGCCATGCAGGGAGCGTTCTACACACCTGTGGACCTGGCTGTTGTTGTGAGGTAACATGGATAGCTAAATGCACAACAGATATTTCCTTCTTATGTTACTGTCACCATTTTACATGGCAAATTGCAGGAAGGACTACAGGATGGCTGTGTGGCTCAGTGATTCAGAGTGCTTTATCCATGATCAGTAGGTCACTAGTTCAAATCTCTGGGGATCGCAGAGTCACATCAGAGGTGGGTCATCTCCCCCAAATTGCTTCAGGAAGCAGATGATGTTGGTCTTTCTCAAAATAAATACAGTGGTACATCAGTTCTTGAACTCACTAGAAGTTGAATTTCTTGAAAGTCGAACAAACCATTTTGACCTAGAGTTTGATCTGAATATCAGAAGTCGAACCGTGAACACTGATCTAATATAAATTGTACACGCCAGGAAATGAGTCATACTACAATGCAATTCTTACTTGAATGCCTTCTTTACAGACTGGATGATTAACCAACTGAAGCAGCGCAACTTTACAGTAACTAACAATAAATCAACCACTAACTTACATGTACTATTAAAGCATTTATGTCATTTATTTAAACTTTATTTTACCAGGCAATATAACTGAAATCCAGTTCTTACTGCTTTACGTGATATTCGAGAGAAATAGCAGATTACGCATCAGAACTGCCTGGGATACAAACGTCATGCGTGTAACTAACCATTTTATCAGGGCAAAGGTTTGTTGTCATGGAGACAGTTCCAGTTTGTGCAGCCGGGTAAGAGGTCACAATGCATCTAACCGTAAATGCATTGCGTCCGGATCAGAATGCGTTGCTTTAAGCAAGCGCTGTAAGCAAGTCAAACGAACCCAATGGCTGTACTGAAATGCGGACTTAATACAGTGGACTAATGACAACAACCACAAACAGCTGATCACATGGGGATCCCACACGAGGATAATGAGGGGGTGTGGCACACGGAAGGAGCGGACGATCAGTGTAGGACAGGGGTAATGTTGGGATAAGATCTTTATCGTTTTGGGAGCCATTAAGAAAAAAAATGCTCTTCTTGTTTTATCCTGTTCATTTTGTGTTTAAATGCTAAAAAAAACATACTTAGTTGTAATTTTTGGGGGTCGGGAACCAATTAATCGGTTTTCCATTATTTGTTATGGGAAAAATTAGATCAGAACTTGAAAATTTTAGGATTCGATCTGGAGTCTGGAATGGATTAAAATCGAGAACGAAGGTAGCACTGTATATGTATGTTGCTTTGGATAAATGCATCTACTAAATAAGTAAAATAAAAATTTGTATAGGAAAGCATTATACTTCATTGATTCCCATGGGGAAATTCTCCTTTCGCCTACCGCAACTTGCTCTCCATGAGAGCAAGCTTGGCAGCTAAGGGCAATTACCCATAGCAGCACCCAGGGAGCTGGGGGTTACGGGCCTTGCTCAAGGACTCATAGACGGGGCAAGGCCATGCTTGAACTAACAACCTTCTGATCATAGCCACAGAGACTTAACCTGTAGCCCTTAAGACCTTGGCTTGTGGGTACACCAGCTGTGACTTGACTGTTACTTGTGCCTGGAGGCCTGCATCATGAAGCTGGATTTCCCGCTTTGCTGAATAACTAATCAGATTTAAGGTATCCTAGTTTAAATTGACTTCATCATTGTTCACTTACATTTAGACTAATATAACTACCATAAATCTGACAAGTTATTCAGCTTCGTGATACAGGCCTCACATGCTGTTTATAAGGGGTAGGTAATTTTATCCAGTAAGGGCCAATGATGGTGCAGGTTTTCACTGCAATGCTCTAATTAAGTTACTGCTTAGAGGATTGATTGGCTGTAGGGTGCTCACACCTGAACTAAAGGAGGAGGAGGTAAGGAGCGCACACTCATGCGGCACGTTGCCACACCTACCACACAACAAACCACCTCTGGGATGAGAACCTGAGTGCAGCCATTTGGTAGGTGATACCTCAGCACCACACTAGTTTTAATAGAATGGAACAGCGTGAAAGTTTTTTCTATTAACTGGAGTGTCAAACTTGCCACCATCCCCCCAAATTTTCCCTGAAAGATGGAGATCTGGCTTGCAGGGCTAGATGTAGATTAAAATCCTGTCCAGGACAAAGCAGAAGCAGGTTAAAGGTCTTGTTCAAGGGTCCAATGAAGTAGGATCACGCCTGGCATTCACGGGATTGGAACCAACAACCTTCCGATTTCCAGCACAGATCCGTAGCCACAGAGTCACCACTCCACTTGCACTACCCTGAAGGTTATCCCAAAATCCTGCATACACACCATCTCCTTGGCGATAGGATTGTCTACCCCTGCTGTATATTATGGTGACTTGTTGTGATTCAGCCTGACATGCGGTGACGTCGCTTCGCCAGCCTCTACTCAGGGGGCGGGGCATTCCCAGACAAACCAGGGGAAGACACCCCTCTTCTTGGCTGTGGAGAAAGGCCTACGGGCCAACGCCACTTTCCTGCTTCAGAATGGCTCAAACCCAGAGTCACGGGATGAAGAAGAGGACTCACCTCTAGTCGCAGGTCAAACACAGAACATAAGAACATAAGAAATTTACAAACGAGAGGGGGCCATTCGGCCCATCAAGCTCGTTTGAGGAGAACTTAACTAATAGCTCAGAGTTGTTAGATCTGATTTAAAGAATTTTATCTTGCACTACACTAGCAGGAAGACTATTCCATACTCTTACTGCATGGAGTGTAAAGATCTGCTTCCTTAAATTCATTTTAAAATGTTCTGCCACTAATTTCCACTTATGGACACGAGTTCTAGTATTTAAACTAATATTGAAGTAACTATTCGGCTGAACAGGATCCAGACCTGTTTGAATCTTATATACCTGGATCATGTCCCCCCTTAATCCCCTTTGCTCCGGGTTAAACAGATTCAGCTCAGCTAACCTCCCCTCATAAGACATTCCTCTAAGACCAGGAATAATTCTCATAGCCCTACGATGAAACACTTTCCAGACTTTTTTACTCTACGTGATGTTCCCTCTTGTGCATTTGCACAGTTACAGAGGTTTACACCGATGTTGGTCTTCCTGCACCACAGCTATTAAGAACAATCAGTACGACATGGCTTCGCTCCTGATCCGCTTCAATGCCAATGTGAACCAGGAGGGGGCGCACCGCAGGAAGCCGCTCCATGAGGCTGCCTGCCGTGGAGCCACCAACTTTGTGGATCTGCTGCTGCAGTCCGGTGCTGACCCTGACCCACGCAGTGAATATGGACTCACACCGCTCGCATTGGCAGCCCAGTATGGACATTATGAGATTGTTCAGACCCTTCTTCAGAAAGGTACTACTGGATTTTTCCCTTTCATGTCCTGCCTTTGATTTAATTGTTCCAGATTAGTTAGGTGATTTAATTAGGTCAGTCATACTGATACATACTAAATTTTCGGAACGACTTATCCAGTAGTGGCTCAGTCAGGAGTCTATCGCAGGAAGCACAGGGCAGACGCCCTTATTTAATAATAAGATCATTTGTTTTTATGCTTGGAAATACAGTTTTCATAGTGAACATTGCCTTTCTTTAGCAGATGTGTTTATCCAAAGCAACATACATTTGAGAAAGCAGCATCCAACAGTCCCTGGAGCAACTGGGGGTTAAGGGTCTTGCTCAGGGACCCAACAGTGAAAATACTTGGGGATTTGACCCGGCGATCTTCTAATCGGAGGTCTAACCCACAGAACCAAAAATGTATTTTTTTTTTAATGAATAAAATTGCTCCTGAATGCAGGTAAAATTATTAAACAATACTATGGGTTGGCGGCAGCAGGCAAGCGTGATACCATTGTGGGACATTTGTGTCTGGAACGTTCTGCTGTCACTAAGCTGCAGCCTCTCTCAGGTGCCGACGTAGACTCCCAGGCCATGGACTCGGCTACCATCCTCTTTGAAGCCGCCGCCTCTGGGAATCCGGACATCATCTCCCTGCTGCTGGAGTACGGCGCTGACGCTAATGTCCCCAAACACACAGGTCACCTTCCAATCCATCGTGTGGCACACCGTGGGCACCTCCTGTGAGTGGCACTGCTTCCTTGCAAAACTAGCATTCCATTTTGGATGCTTGTTTCCCTGCATGCTTCATCCATGTATAAAGTTTGATATTGTTGACAAAGCAGATGAAGTTGAATGAAGTAACGTCACTTGCTTGGGGGGGGGGGTAGTGTGTGGACAGACCTATTGGCACAGGCATATAAAATCAAACACCTAGTCATGCAGTTTGGTTTACAAACATTTGTAAAAGAATGAGCTCGGTGGCAGACCATGATCAGGAACAGAGCAGGGCCATCGTGTGCTGGGGCGCATACTGTGTAAAACTCACCGTTGCAGAGTTACAAACTGCCTCTGGAGTTAACTACAGAACAAAATCTGTGCATGGGGAACTTCATGGAATGGGGATCCATGGTCAAGCAGCTGCATGCAAGCCTCACATCATTAAGTGCAATGCCAAGTGTCAGATGGTGTGGTGTAAAGCACGCCACCACCCGATCCGGGAGCAGTGGAAACGTGTTCTGTGGAGTAATGAATCATGCTTCGCTGTCTGACCAGTCTGATGAGTCTGTTTTTGGCAGAGGCCAGGAGAACGTTACCTACCTGACTGCATTGCATCAACTGTATAGTTTGGTGGAGGAGTGATAATTGTACGGGGTTACTTTCTAGGGGTTGGGCTAGGCCCCTTAGTTCCAATGAAGGGAACTCTTAATGGTTCAGCGTAAAAAGGCTCGTTGGTCAATTCTATTCTCTCAGCTTTGTGGGAACAGTTTAGGGAAGGACCTTTTCTGGTCTAGCTTGACTGCACCCAGTGCACAAAGCAAGGCCCATGAAGACATGGTTAGGTGAGTTCAGCGTGGAACAATTTGGCTGGCCATCTCAGAGCCCTGACCTCAACTCCATCATATACCTTTGGGATGAACTATAACGGATATTGTAAGCCAGGTCTTTATGTCCAACATCAGTGGCAGACCTAACAAATGCTGTTCTGGATGCTTGGGCAAAAATTCCCACAGACATTCAAATCTTGTGGAAAGTCTTCCCAGAAGAGTGGCAGCTGTTATAACTATGAAGGGGTGGACCAGCTCTATATTGATGCCTATGGATTTAGAATGTCATACAAGTTCCTGCACATTTAATGGCCACATGTCCCAACACTTTTGTCTGTGTTGTGTGTGTGTGTGTGTTAAAAAAGGAGAGCAAGATTGGATGTGGATGTGCAAAAACTCATTCCAGTGTACAAATAGCAAATAAAGCTTCATTCCATAAAAAGTAAATTTTTTGCTGATTCTACTACTTAGTATTACACCTCACTAGTTTACCTACAGTACGATATTTGCCGAAGGGCTTCAGAAGATCTGAACCAGCCCCCTTGGGTCATGTGTCTTTAAATCCTCTGATCTCTGTTCACTAGCTTCTGGCTAGGTGTTCCCTGCCTTGGCCCATAGACCATCTCTCTCTCTCCCGAATACACCAGGGCCCTGGAGCGTCTCATCCCCGTTACCTCACGAGAGGCGGTGAAGGAAAGCGGGATGAGTCCGCTGCACTCGGCGGCGGCTGGCGGGCACCCACAGTGCCTGGAGATGATGCTCAAAGCGGGCTATGATGTCAACTTCATGCTGCACCCACGTGTGCGCCGTAACTATGACGACGAGCGCCGTTCAGCCCTCTTCTTTGCTGTCTCCAACGATGACCTACACTCCACACGGCTGCTCCTGGAAGCCGGTGCCATGCCCAACCAGGACCCTGTCAAGTGTCTGCAGGTGGCACTGCGGCTTGGCAACTACGAGCTCATCAACCTCCTGCTGCGTTATGGCGCCAATGTCAACTACTACTCACGCATCAACGCCATGCACTTTCCCTCCGCCCTGCAATACGCCCTCAAGGATGAGGTCATGCTCCGCATGCTACTCAACTATGGCTACGATGCCCAGCGCTGCTTCGACTGCCCCTATGGCCAGGGCTCCCACGTGCCCCATGACTACGAGGGTTGGACTCCCACTGTCATTAAGGACACCATGGTAGGGCAGGAGTCCCTATATATTCATTTTCCTGGGCAATTCAGCCTTGCTCATTAAGAAGCCATAAGAACTCATGCTGGCTACAGGCCATAATTTGGAATCTGATGTAGATGGTAAGATCGATCTTTCATATGTGAATGCCTGTTGCTGGGTTAAAATGTCCCCAGTGACACATTGATTAAAGTGAAGTGCGTATGGGAGAGGACATTTGAGTTTATTAGTTGTCTTTGGAGAGGTGACCCTTCTGGGTGATGGTAGGGTTCTTCTCCCTTTCACCCCTCTTCCAAAACACCTGCTGTTGACCAGAGACCTACGAACTGTAGAGCAAGAAAAAGCAGGTAGTACTAGCTCACACATGAGAGAAGGTACAGTATGTAGGTCATGTTCACCCCTTCTGAACAGGTCTGGGTACAGTACAGTGAGTAAACATGGGATTAGTTGGTCATTCCAAATCAGTTGAAAATGTTGAAAAAAACCTCCTAGCGAGCTCTGACAAAGGGTCTCTCTCTCACCATTCCCTTGTCCACAGTTCTGTGAAGTCATTACAGTCTACTGGCTGAGGGACATCTCTGGCCTTGTGGTGCGTATCCTCTTGGACTATGTTGACCATGTGCAGTTCTGCTCTAAGCTGAAAGCTGCCCTGATGGAACAAAAGCAATGGCCGGACATATGCAGGATTCAAGGTGAGCTGGAGAGCTGCTGGACATAGATAGTTAGACCCGTCTTGTACACAGGCTCCATGTTATTCCTCCACTCAAGTCTGTTGTCTAAGTGCACCCCAAGATACTTATAGGTTTTCGTCATCTAGAGTAACAGATACAATGGGGGCTTGACCTTCACCATGAGTCGCCTTCATCTTAAGAAAGAAGATGAACCTAGGTTGCAGGAATAGGAATCTTGCATGATAGTACTACACTATCTACACCTCAGGATGCTCAGTGAACTCCAGAGGGTTGTAGACTATCAGTCTACTAAGCTAGGAAAAAACACTAAAATCCCCCAAAAAGGTCTCTGCAGTTATATTTTTCATATAAGATACATACAGTATGAGGTATAAGGTGCTATTTGCACAAGTGTGAGATTTTGGCTCAAAGAGCACGGTGAGTCAGCATTCAGCATCCCTAGAGCAGATAGGGTTAAGGGCATTGCTCAAGGGAAAAAAAATACATGATTTTTCTTTTGGGCACAAGATACAAATGCATGACCTTCCAAACAAGATTACACATCTATAACCCACTGAACTACACCATAATCATTTTAGAACAGTGTTATCCACCTCAATTCTCGAGGAGCCCCAGACAGTCTATGTTCCCTCCCATCTCGATATCAGGCAGGGGGGGTAAATAATGTAGACCGGCTGGGGATCACCGAGGACAGGGCTGAGAAACACTGTCAGAACACCTGCTACCACAGCAGCATGATGATACACACCCATCATGAAGTCCACAGACAGCACGGAGTGTCTCGTAGCTGCCATGCTGAAGCACGGGTGTCTCGCCTTGCAGAAAACACACGCTGTCTCAAGCACCTGTGCCGTCTGAAGATCCGAGGCTGCCTGGGAAAGCTGCGGCTGAGGGCACCCATATTCATGAACTTCCTGCCTCTGCCCAAGAGCCTGAAGGACTACGTCCAGTATCGGGAGTACGACCTGTATGGTCTGGGCACTCTGAAGGATCCAAGGTGATGAGGGAGCTTCTCTGATTGCCCAGTCTGACTCCGCTGCATGTCCATGGGAAGCTGGATTATACCCACTACCTTCACTGCTGCCGGTATCAAACACAACTGAAGGTGGCTGAGGACACGTCCATCGAAGCTCATCTCTTCAAAGCCTCCCAAACGCTTTATGTCAGCGTTGGAAATGAGATTTGAAGTCTTGAAACAGTTACAGAATATTTTTCATTTAACATAGTTGTGGCCGTTATATGTTAAAAAGTCCATCAAGGCAAAATCCTAAGCTGCCATTTTTGTTTTTACTGATTTTCTTTATTTAGAAAAGGCAACAAACATATTCACTTTAACATAATACATTAGGTGCAGGCCATTTACTATCATTAAGTGTAATTTTATACATCATCTCATTACATTTTATGTACTTTAAATTTAGGCCTGCCATACTAGGCGAGTGACACTAATTAGGCCAGAGACACTAATTTGTTTTGAGACCAGACATATGTAGAAATATATCAGTTTTATTTAGCAGACGTTGTGTCCCGATTCAAACTAATAAATTATTCCGATTCCAACGACAGCCGTGTCCTTGTTGCTGTTTTCCATTTCCTGTTTTCCTGTCACGGAAGATAACCACAGACCCTTTTAAAAATATAAGTAATACAATTCTTTGTAATTCTGCACTTAATTCTATCAGCAGCATGAAACATAAGGACATATCTTTGTCTAAATGACGGTATGAAGTCATGTAGATAACATACAGTAGAAATGTAACTGGTGGGTACTTGTTTTTTGTTTAAAAATAAAAGTCATTTGTCCAACTGTTAAAAATATTAAATATACATATATCCATTCATCCATTATTTATACCCAGCATCTTTGGGTGAGAGGTGGGGTACACCCTGGGCAGGTTGTCAGTCCACCACCGGGCCAACACTGACAAACAGCCACACCTATGGGCAATTTAGAGTAGCCAGTTGACCTAATCCGCATGTCTTTGGACCAAAGCAGTACTCCTATAACATTGAATGTGTTTTTATATATATACACACACACAGTATATATGTGTGTGTATATATTTATGTGTGTGTGTGTATATATCGTTGCTAAATCATTTTCAAGTGTGAATAATCCCAGAGGTCCTGGTTTCATCATTAGGTGCCCTCAAGCTGGACTGGTTCAATGTCATCATCATTAGGTGCCCTCAAGTTGGATGGGGTTCCTCCAGAACATTCTGCCTTCTGCCTTGCTGTTTAGGCACAGAACTTCAAAACTATTGGTCCTCTGTTACTTCTTTATCCAGTTGTCATCCACTTTGATATCTTTGATTCATTTCTCCCATTTTTTTTCTTCATGAACAATTTTTTAAAAATTCCATCCACATTTCCATTGGCTCTCTATTAAATGGGTCCAGTACGATAAATTGATTTCTAATGTATTTTTTGAAAGTAATGAATATATTCTGCAGCTCATTTCTTGGATCTCTTGTGGCTTTGTGTTTCCTTTTCAGCTTCACTTCGAGCTTGCACATGAAAACTTCATCATTACACATATGGTTCAGGCCACATCTATGTTATTCTTGAGTTGAGATCTGCCATTATCTGACACTGAACATTATTTAATTTCTGTGAAATCCATCTGGTGATGCAATGTATTGGCAATAAAGAAGTTGTTGGATTCACAAAAGCTTATTAATCACTTCATTTATGTTACCAAGTTGATACTTAGCTAACTGTACTGATAAAACTACAGCTTCTAATGACTATAAAGAATTTCGTGCTACCTCAGATTATTGTACGCAAACTAACGTAGGCGTCTAGAAAGCGCCAGCACATCCCAACCACCATTAATCCGACACTACACGTGATGGAATGGAGCTCATTTAAGAGCCAAAATGGATTCAGTCTTCTTTCTTTAAATGGCATATGTTTAAACTAATCGTGTCACAGAAATAGACCACGAACGTCTAATTTTCTCCTATCACAAGCAAGCAGGCGGGACATCCGTATGTTAGGAAGGGCTGGGTTGTGGTGTTGTGGATCCGTGGGAGCTGTTGCATTCTGTAATTATCGGTCATTGTTATTGTATTGTTTTAATTTTGTGGCTACGTTTGCTAGCTGGTGATCTTGAAGGACATGCCTGGCATTGACAAATTACCAATAGAGGAGACATTGGAAGATAGTCCTCAGGTATTTTATGGGCATTTTGTTTTTTGCTAAATGCTTAACTGCACACAGCCGCTGTCTTTGTGCCCTGCACCCTGTAGACTTTAGCTTATTAGGTAACATAACGTGTCACACCTACCCTTTATTCCGTTTGCTCGACCAGACACTTATCTGTAGGTTAAATACAGGCTATCTGGTCGGTAACTGGCATAAGTGGCCGGGCTATACCCTTCGTTTCAGTGTTATTCTCGGGCAAGGCACAATCGTATCAGCGCGCCCACAGAATCCAATGCTGCCTTTCTTGTCAAATCACCTCTGTGTTTACTTTCTGCAAACCACACAGGTCTTCTTCTTCTTTGCTACAAAGTGTATATTTACGGCTATTGTTATGTACTCCGTGGCGTTATTGTCCAAAATGGTGTGTTTAACTGGTTGTCAGCTCGATCCGAGATGCGAAGCAGCCTCCTCCGTCTGTTTCGTTCCTTTTCATTTGTTTTATGCAATCGTGCACATATCTGCATTATTTCTAACTTTCGGTAGGGATATCTCTAAACTGACAGTGACGACTGTGTGTACTCTGCGTCGAGATATGAGGTGTTATATTTGTACCGTGTAGTAGCCACGTATATGGTTACAGCATTACAATACCCTATGTTTTGTAGAAAGGTCGCATCAATGATTTGTAGATTCATAAATATAATATGCAGTTCGTGTCCCTGCCTTTCTTCTGCAACACTTTCATAGAACACTTCGCATTGCAGACCAGGCTTATCAGTTCCAAATTTGTCCATTATGGCTTTGATTAACTGTGCTTTGGCTTTTACGTCAGAATTCCCTTCAGCAGACTGCTACTTTTTATATTGAAATAAATGCTTTTATGGCAGAAATTTAATGCCAAGAAGAATGCTTGTCAGGTATGTTAAGTTGTTTATGAGAAATGATTTCCCGATTTTATCAATTGCATTTTTGATTCGCGTTTTAATTAGTTGTTTTTGTTCTTGAAATTTTAGTAAGCTATGCCATGGGCAGGGGAAGCCGGTTTTCTGCAGCTTGGTGTATCTGCTTAAAATTTTCCGTAGTACTACATTTGTATGTTATTTTGAATTAAAGGGTAGCCTGTGTTCCCCCTTCCGAATAGTGACAATTATATGGTATATGATCTTTTCTTGGTTGTAATACAACTCTCCCGTTAACTTTGCAGTCCAGCTGGATGTCAGCCAAGGCACAAGACAAGCAGCCATGCAGACAGAATCTTATTGTAAACTTCTGCAAAGAATTCTTGCAATGTTGCAGATTAGTAATTAAACTACTTGTGTTTTTTTTCCAGTTTAAATTTGAGGTCTAGGGTATTTTTTTGTAATCTTTTTACGTATTTGGCATCTGTAAATGCAGGAGATTCTGTTCGCTTTATTAGCTAATGAAAAGAAGTATCACGGTGACAGTTCTATTTGAGGGACGGTCCACATCACTTCTGTGCAAAGTTAAATTTAGGCCATTGCTAAAGAGCTGAGCACTCTGACAATCTGGCTCTAATCTGGAGGAAGCGAGAGAGATGGGGAACAAGGAGGTGGAGACTTTGTGGTCTCCACCATGGCAATGCAAGGTCTACAAAGTGCAACTTCCAAGTTTACTTTGGTATTTGTTGGCTGGTGGAGGACCTTAGGGTACAACAGAAGATCACGGATTGGGATGTAAACCTGTGATCCTGAGCACCATGCTGAATTTTTTTTCTTTTCATGGATGTCTTGGTCCTCTCCCCTCCAGACGCGCTCATTGCTGGGTGTCTTTGAGGAGGATGCGGCGGCCATATCCAGCTACACACACCAGCTCTTCCAGGCCATGCAGAGGATCTATGATGCACAGGTGAGTGAGAAGCCTTTTGGTTCCTGAAAGCGTGTGCAGCTTGTTAGCTTATTGCTAAAGTCCACTAAGTGAAACTGATAACTGACGTTTTTTTATTTAAAGGTTGGATGCCGTCAATATCTGTATTGGGAAGAGGTATTTGATCCATGATCGGAATGTTCTCAATAATGGTGTCATTCTCTGCTCTTCAGAATGAGCTCAGTGCAGCCACCCACCTAACATCCAAACTGCTGAAGGACTATGAGAAACAGGTAATAATTATGGTATTTGACAGTGTGACTCAGTCTTAATTATCTTAAATGACTGTGAATTACTGTTTAGTCATCAACGCTCGTTTTCTTTGCCTTCCGCCATTAGCCTAGGTTAAGTTTCTATCTGTGTAATTTAAGTGTCTTGAGTGTGTGTCCTGTTTTTGCAGCGCTTTCCCCTGGGGGGCGATGATGAGGTCATGAGCTCGACGCTCCAACAGTTTGCGAAAGTCATTGATGAGGTGGGTGTGGCCTGTCCATTGTGGCGTGCCCCTCTCCTTGCGTGTGGCCCGTCCATTGTGGCGTGCCCCTCTCCGTGCGTGTGGCCCGTCCATTGTGGCGTGCCCCTCTCCGTGCGTGTGGCCCGTCCATTGTGGCGTGCCCCTCTCCGTGC
>JABFDZ020000131.1:7779085-7798451 GCA_019775955.2 Pollimyrus isidori
CCAGGTGCACACCCCCACCTGCACAGTACCTTCAAATTCAGCCTGAGATCTTCCTCTTACCCCCACAGAGATTCTCACCCTTAAGGAAGTCTTCCAGATCGCAAGTGATGGTGAGATTCTTTTGATTTTCCTGTAAGAAACTCCAGTCGCAAAGCTCATGGCTCCCGCCAGCTACAGACACATTTTTATCCTTTCCTCTGTGGATGTGTTACTAAGGTGCCTTGTTTCCACGTTTAGATCATGATGTGGCCATTAACAGGTACAACAGGCTTTCTAAAAGAAAGGACAATGAAAAGGTAAGTTCATTTCACTTTTTAAAAAATCCCTCATGACTCGTTTTCATTTTTCAGACCGATTGTCATAGATTGTTGTTCATATATCAATACAAGTTCCTATAATATTTTCACGGAAGAGCCCTGCTTAACGATACAGACACTGCTTCTTGGTGTGTATTGATGTTTTGGTCGTGGACCTTTGCCCTGATTACTGAGCCATGATTCACGTTAATGACTGTTGTTAAGGCTGAGGATAAGCTATAGCATAATACTGGACCTTTTAAAGCAGCATCCATCTGCCTTTAGCCTTAGGCTTTCCATGCAGGATCTTGGATCAGTCCTTAAGTATGTATGTTAGCAGCATTGCACCTTCTTGAAGGTGTGTCTTGCTTGCCTTATGCTCCATGTTTTGTATGCATCAGCTTTTGTTGATGGGTTCCGGGCTTGTGTTTAGCTTTGTTTTTTTTTAAATGTCTGCTCGTGTGTGTGTGTGTGTGTGTGTGTGTGTGTGCCCACCTCTGTGTAAGCAGGTCATGTTCAGTCTGTCTCTGCAAAGTAAGGTTAGGGTTTGTATGTGTGTGTGTGTCATTTTGTAATTATTACATTGTGGAGTCTCTATTTCCCCACAGGGATTATAAAACCCTGTGACTGCAGGCAGAAAACTAAAAATGCCAAAAGTCTTCTGTTTTGTTTGGTTAAGGTTAGCGCTGGGTAGGGGTTAAGGTTATGCCCATAAAAATGATGATTGGATAGTCTCCATAAAGATATGAATACATGGGGTGTGTGTGTGTGTGTGTGTGTGTGTGTGTGTGTGTGTGTGTGTGCTCAGCGTGTCCTTGTGCTCGCAGGTGCGCAATGAGGTCACAGAGGACGTGTACACATCCCGGAAGAAGCAGCACCAGACCATGATGCACTATTTCACTGCCCTGAACACCCTGCAGTACAAGAAGAAGATTGCTCTGCTGGAGCCTCTGCTGGGATACATGCAGGCGCAGGTGCGAGAGCCACACGCACACACACACGCGCACACACACACACACGCGCACACACGCTCAGCTCAGGGCTGCCTCGTTAGCCTTTGAGGAGGAAGGCCAAAAATGTGCCGAAGGGTTCCAAAAACGCAGCGAGGTCAGGGGAATGGGGTGCGTTTGGGGAATGGCATAGCCCTACAGGACCAGGAAAGGAAATTCAAGATGGCGCTCAGTGACACTTGCGTCTCTATGCTGTATTATAACATGCTGTATTATCATTTGAAATCCATGTCTGTACCTCTGTAGCAATTATCCTTCCTGTTCGTATCGAAACGATCACGCTGTCACTGGCTGTCCTCCCCGAGAGTGACGCACACTCCGCTTTGCTGAGGCTTGCCGGCGAGTTTGTAGGAAATCACTTTCCATTGTTTGCGGGGGCGTGACCTGGACTTCAGCAAAAACGCCATCCCCAACCCCCACAGATTAGCTTCTTCAAGCTGGGCTCAGAGAACCTGACCCAGCAGTGGGAGGACTTCCTGACCGACATCAGCACCAGCGTGCAGAAGTAAGAGCGCCCTTTTGCCTGTGTCATGCCTGTTTCTGACCTTGATGTTTAGTTGTACAGGAGAAATTCTGTGTAGCGATTGATAATTTGGAAGAAAGATCTACGGAATGATCAAAGACACATTATCGTTTTGGTTTACTGTCTTGGGCCATTAGCCACATGCATCTTCAGTCTCCAAATCTACTTTATTGCTGAGCGTTCAGTTCCTTTAGGGACACTTTAGTCATCAGGCCTTGCGTTTCCTCAGTGTCCGCAGAGAGATGGACAGTGAAGTCACCATCATGCAGCAGACCATCCAGGACCTAGAGCAGGTCAGTGACATCCTCTACCTGCCCGACCCCGACCCCAGCAAGATCCCCATCAACCGGAACCTGACGCGCAAAGCTGGCTACCTCAACACCCGCAAGTAAGTATCCTTCTGCCAGTTATTATTATTAGCTAATTGCTAATGGCTGTTCACTATGCTTACGACTAGTGGTACCGGGACACTCGATCTGACCGATGTTTTGGGCATGGGCCCGCCTGCTGTCCCTTACAGTCTCTGCTGTTTTCATTTGTAATTGCCTCGGGATTTCGGCCCAGCTGAATCCCACACGTACGTGTGCTGTCGCATGACCTGCCCCCTCCAGCAAGACGGGCCTGGTCTCATCATCCTGGGACCGGCAGTACTTCTTCACCCAAGGGGGGAACCTGATGAGCCAGGCTCGGGGCGACGTCGCCGGCGGCCTCGTCATGGACATCGACAACTGCTCGGTGATGGCGGTGGACTGCGAGGACCGGCGCTTCTGCTTCCAGATCACGTCTTTTGACGGCAAGAAGTTAGTGAGGCATTTCACCCCCGCGGCTGTTGTCTGGCCGGTCCCTCACTTGGATCACTCCCATCACACTTTATATCTCCCTGTTGTTGCGGGGTCTGGTTTTCTGATAAATTGCCATAGTTATTATAATGATTATGAGTTCTGGGCCATAACTGAACTTAGGCAGCCAGTAATGGGGGGGAAAGCACTGTAGCTGGTCACAGAATACAGGTCCAATCAGTTCAGCCCAGGGACTCCCCCTCTGGTCTTGGTTGGGATCTTGTTCCATTTTCTGATTGAAGGGAACAGTAGTGATGCTACTTGGAGAGATCCCCCCTGGACAGACCCTTGGCGCTTCTATGGGGCAAATCTGAGGCTTGTGTGACACCTGTAATACCTTTTTAGGGTGGCCATCCTCCAGGCAGACAGCAGGAAGGACTGTGAGGAGGTAATAGAGCATGTCTGTTTGTTGGGTCTTTATTGTTCAATTCCACAGCTGGTCAGGATGGCGCCGTATGCCCATGTTCACTGAACTACCCCCGAGCTGCAGCATGAGCGTATGTGTATGCTACCACTGAATGGGGGGGGCTGGTGGAGGCATTGACATAATTATTAACTAAAATTTAGTGAACTAAAATGTCATCAGAGTTCAGTGTTTTTAATTACAGATGATAATATATTGCTGATTCTGTGGCTGTAAATTTCTGCCAGATTTAGAACTTTTGACACTTTAACCCAAATTTTCTTTTGCTGCACTAAGAATGAACCAGGGATCCTATTAACTGCGCTGATAATGGCAGAATGGGGGAATTGTGCTGTTCAGTTCTGTCGGAGCTTTCTTATCACATTATTTAAAGAGTTTTCTAGCAGAATATTTCCTCCTATACATTCACCTTCGACTCCTCATTGTTGGAAGGAATTGTCAGTATGAATGTTAATGTCTAATATCATTCAACCTTATCTCTGCCAAATTCACTTCTTTTTACCCTAGTTGTGTTTTTTCTGCTTCGTGTTTAACTGAGTTAAATTACAAGCAGGAAATTACATTTCTGTGAAATAACTCATGCATATTTTTGCCTGTTTTCACAGTGGATTGCCACCATTAACAACATTTCAAAGAGGATCTATCTCAGTGAAAACCCTGAGGTCAGTATGACTCCGCCATCGGGTGTGTCTGTGTTTATAATAAGAGCACTTCACACCAGTATAAGATGTGCCATGTGACATTTCCCAGTAAGCTGCTGGATATATTTTGAAAGCTCTGCCCCTTTTCGACTGACTGCCTTCCTGTGATTGGATCCTTCACTGAGGTTCTCTCTCCTCATTGCTAGGAAATTGCTGCCCGTGTGAACCAGTCTGCTCTGGAGGCAGTGACACCGTCGCCCTCCTTCCAGCAAAGGCACGAGAACATGCGGCCAAGCGTGTGAGTGTCCACAGGGCGTGCGGGTTCATGCACAGCAAATACAGTAGTACCTCAGAACTCGAACTTAATCCGTTCAGAACTCCAGATTGAATCCTAAAAACTTTGAGTTCTGATTGAATTTTCCCCATAAGAAATAATGGAAAACCAATTAATTGGTTCCCGGTCCCAAAAAATTACACCTAAATACGTTTTTTGATCAGCTGTTTCTGGTTGTCATTGGTCCTCTGCATTAAATCCGCGGTTCAGCTTGTTTCCCCAGTCTGGGCATTGGGAGCTTTCAACTTGCATACAGCGCTTTCTTAAAGCAACGCATTCTGATCCTGACGCAATGCATTACGGTTAGATGCATTGCAACCTCTTACCCGGCTGCACAAACTGGAACCGCCTCCGTGACGACACGCCTTTGCCTTTATTGGCTGAAAAGTTTAGTTACACGCATGACGTTCGTATCCCAGGCAGTTTTGTAATCAGCTATTTCTCCCAAATATCACGTAAAACAATGAGAACTGGTTCACAGTTAATTTACCTGGTAAAATAAAGTTTAAATAAATAGCATAGCATTTCAGTTTGTTTCCCCAGTTCAGTCATTGTATTGTCCGTCTGCGTTTTGCCTGCTTTACCTGTAATTAAACTCCGTATTCCCTGATACCCTGACATCTGCACATTTTTCTCCTTTCCGCCCCTGCTCGGCGCAACAAGATTATTTTAATGTATTAATGGTTTATTATTAATATTAAAATAATTAATAAGAAATCATTATTTTTAAATGCATTTCATTATATAATAATTACTGTTACTGTCTTTGTTTAAATTTATTTTTTACTCTCTAAATATGTATTCAGCTAGTGTAAACATGCCCGATAATATCACAGCAAGTGCGGGGCTGAGACTGAAGCTTTACCCTTTGTTTCCGCTGAGAGACGTGCGGCGTGACTCATATCTTAGATTGCCGTTTACGGTTTGAATTCTGAGATTCAGCTCAAGCTCTAGTTAATTTTTTATCTAACTGGTTGGTTCGACTTTTAAGAAATTTGAGTTCTAATGAGTTTGAGAACTGAGGTACCACTGTAACAGCACAATGCTGGATTTAGGCCTCTGCCTAAATCTTCTGCCTTTGCCTGGCAACAAAGTCGAGTGAAGTATTTACCCAAAAATACTCCGAAAACAAACAAATCGTACTTGCATAATAATAATAAAAACAAATATAATATCATTCTTTAAAATTATAATTTGTCACTTGCGTTATGGATGAATGGTTCATGTAAGGATCTCCTGGGTGTTGCCTCCACAGACCAGGTCGCCCCAAAGCGACGCGCAGCAGCAGCCAAGGCTCCGACTCCCCAGCCCTCTCCTCCCTCTCCTCCCTCTCCCTGGACTCCTTAGTGGCTCCAAATACGCCCATCCAGTTCGACATCATCTCACCTGTCAGCGAGGAATGCGGTGGCCAGGCGAGGAGCTCTGGGCAAGTGGGCAGGTCTGGTCCCTCACAACCATCTCCGAAGCCCTTTGATGCGCACAGGTGTATACACGTAGGCGAGGACTCGCCTGGAGTCATGTGACCACACATACAAGCACACACTTGTAGCAGGCAGGAGATTTGCTGTCATTGGCTCATATCATTCAATGCATTTGAATATATGGGGCTCTTAGGGTATGTGAAAGTTGTGCTGAATACTTAAATGATATAATCATACAGTTTATATAATTTTAACTTGTAACACATAATTCAAAGAAGAACCTGAGGATATTTGGTGTTTTTTTTAAAGTCATGTGTCTTAAACTCACCTAAAACGAGAGGCCTCTGTCTTCCCAAGTGTCTTGGGAAAACCTGGATTTTTTTTTTAAATGCATTTTTAGTCATAGAAAATGGAAAAAAAAGTCAATTGTGCTGGAAAATAAATGGGTTTACATACATGATAAAATTATAACCTGGATATTTTTTGAAGTTGTAGGGTTTTATAAAACTCGAACACTATGTAGTTTTTAGTAGACTAATGCCAAATCCAGCTTTTGGTAGCATTTCAGTATATCTGTTTGGAATTACTATATTTGCCTGAATATATGGGTAGGAAAAAAATTCTAAATTATGCATTTTACTATATACCTAAATCATAACTACCAAGCAGACAAACATATTAAACATCTAAGACTTTATTTAACGGATCATTGGTGAGGAGCCTGGCGCTGTTCTCGTTTCCATTGTTTGGTTACTTTGTAACAATGCATGCTAAGTCATCTTTTGTTTCCTGCATTACTTAATTCAACAAGCTACAGTTACAGTACATATAATTAATCTTACAGATTATACCTTGTTTTCAAGCAATAATTTCAAGAAAAAAACCCTGCCATCTATTCATATCAATACTGGGTAATAACAAGTAATATCATATCCATCCTGAATAACTGATGGTGAGAGTGGCTGTTTTGTAGGTGAGTATTCAGCAGGTGGATAGCATTGATGCTAATTGTACCTGTTCTAGCTGATCGCCAAGAGATGCAAATTTACATGGAAATTAAAAGCAAGTTATCAACTGCAAGATATGTTTGCATAGATTAGTTGGAAATTTTTGTTTGAATATTTAGGTAGTTTAACTAGTTTAAAACTACTGACGTAGCTACTTTGACTCTAGAGATGTGTGGCTTCCACTGACTGACCAAATGATGGTGGTACACCTTAGTTTGGTCTTTCTGTAGAATTAGTAGCCGCATTATATGCTTAAGTCAGCCGCCTGCTTGACTGTAAAGATATTCATGTCACTTCACTCGCTCATTTAATGATTCCTCACGTAGTCCTTTGCTAATCACCATTTGAAAGTGAGTTTGAGCTAAATTTCAGAGGGCGACTTGTGTTATTTCTGATGGCGAAATCAAGGGAGCTGACAATACTGGTCGAACTGAAACTGCAGAGGTGACTAATAATAGAACTATTGTCTTTGTATAGCACTTTGTGCTATCAAATTATGCTTCAAACCAATAAATTCATCGTACAGCTGGAGCATGGAATACAGCAATGTCAAATCCATAATGGACTGTTTGCAGCGTTAAACGCATAATAATATGCCTTTTTCATTACGTCAATATGAATTTAAGGAATGAGTGTGTGGATTATCAGTTATGGGATATACCATAAGAAATGTAAGCAAATAATGTTAGAGTTAATGGTGTTAGGATATTTTATAATGAAGTTCAGGTAATTTTTTGACTGTATAATCTGATTTAAAGGTCACTTCACTGGACGGTCTCTTGTCCAATGTAAAGTGAAAATGAGTGTGGGTTATTATATGTTATGGAAAAATCCTGGGAAAATTTAGTCCTGAAGGAAGTGGGAACCCTGCTTGTAGAGCAGCATAGTTAACTGCTGTCTGCCTTCCACCCATTTGCAGGATAATGTGCTGTTGAATGAGTTCTGTAACGTCCACCTCTAACTGGTCTTTGTCTCTGCCCTTTCGTGGAAGAAGGACGAACCCATTTGGGGAGTCTGGCGATAAGCAGTCAGAGGACGGTGCGGGTAAGAGCCCCGGTCCTGCCTGCTGAGGGCCTTGGCCTGTGTCGCACTCTCTGCCACCTCAGCACGTGGCCTGTTGCCTGGCCTGACAGCCTGCCTTCCTTTCTCCCCTGCAGACTCCATCCTACATCAGCTGTACATTGTGCATTTCCTTGGCTCCATGGAGGTAAGGGCCATGGATAATTCGGACGTCATCTATGAGACAATGAGGCAGATCCTGGCCGCGAGGGCCATTCACAACATCTTCCGCATGACTGAGTCCCACATGCTGGTCACCTGTGACTGTCTCAAGTGAGTCGGCCTTTCCCCCGTCTGTCTCCTTCGCATTTACTGCGCCAATGCTGTTCCTCTGTTATGGGTAGCATGCTTGCTGTTGGTGGCCCCATAGCGGCACACGAAGCTCGCAGATGTACCGCCGTTTTGCCGTGAACAAGAGCCCCTACCAGCAGTCAGCCTCCCTGTTCACAATTCTTCTACTCGGTGGCAGTTCTTGACCATTTTATTTACGTCTATGTTTCAGCTATTTCCAGCACACTCCATTTTAGCCCACATACTTCAATGTAAATAATAATAGTAGCAATTCATTTATTTCAAACCCAAGTAGCATACGTATTTAGGGGAGCCATTCTCAGCTGTCCACTGTTGTACTCGGACACACATTTATTGCTCTAGATGACAGTGAATTGACAAATTTTGAAATGTTTCTTGTTCCCTGTCTGCCCCCCCCCAGGCTTATTGACCCTCAGACCCAGGTCACACGACTGAGGGTAGGTACACCCCTAGAAATTAATTTAACTTTTGAAGAGTGCTTTTAAAAACGTGTTAGGTCAGGGATATTCATGACGCGAGACGTACGCTACACAAGCAATGTACTGATTATGCTTGCTCGTGCGATTTATGTCTATCAAGAGCATTAAAGGTCATGTCCACCAGGGGGCAGTGTGGGGAAACCCATCTTGGTTGGATCCTTCATTTCTGATCTCGCTTGTGTTGTATGCGGGTGAGATATGAAACGATGTGCATTTGCTGCCTCCACTGCGCTAGAGTCCATAATTTTGTAATAATGCTGAAGCATCCTCTATGTTCTAACCATTGCTCCATGTCGTATTGCTACTTTGCTCTCCCACATATCACTTTACTATCCCATGCGGAATGTTGCATTGTATGTTGCTAGGTATCTCGTAGTAGTTAGTATTTTGTAATTAAGCTGCACCACATTGGAAAAAGCATCCATTTCTGCATTAAATATGGCAGTCATTATAAAGAAGAAATGAGTTTAAAATAAATCATTTTCTCACAAACTCGTTTATTCTTGAGTTATTTAAAGAGCAAAGATGAAAATGAAAGGGATTGGCTCAGAGTGCATGCGGAGCTGTTTCAAAAGTATTGGGAATAACTTTTAAGCTAATGTTAATATACTGTCATAACTTGAGTCTTGACTTGAATCCCATTGAGGATCTGTGGAGGGAGCTAAAGATCAAAACTGGCTCATCGCTAAAGATGAATGGACAAAAGAACAGTGGAGACATGCAAAAAGCTGGTCAGCAATTATAGGAAGTGTTTGTTTGCTGTAATAGCCCATAAAGGTTTCTCTATTGATTATTGAGAAGGGTATGAATAATTTTAGACATGCCACTTTTTGTTCAAAAGTAAGTAAAACCTGAGAAATATTTTTTTCCCACAATGATCCCTCTTGTACATCATCTTATTATCTTCTGGGAGACGCCTGTGTCATTTCCAATCAAGAAGAAACTTGCTGGTTGAATAAAAGTAACTCTAAGTCAAAATTTGCCAGGGGGATGAATAATTCTGGGCATGACTGTATGCTAAATAACCTTTAAAAGGAGCAGTCATTAAAATTGCACAGCTCGCTAAGTTTTGTTCCCTGTAGCAGTTTAAATGTTCTAGGGAAATGTAAACCCAGTGCTCTCGGTGAATTTTATCACCAAGACCCAAAAATACTGTAAATGTATTGGATGTATGTGTTGGGAGCAGACCGCTAGGGGAGTTTCGCTGCTTTAATTCAGCCCGCCTGTCCCTCCCCCACGCCCCGCTTAGTTCCCCCTGTCTAGTGTGGTGCTCTGCGCCTCGCACCAGGAGAACAAGCGCCTCTTCGGCTTCGTCCTGCAGACCGGAGCAGGGCGGACTGACCAACAGCCCGCCACTGTCTGCTACATCTTCGAGTCCAACAATGATGGGGAGAAGGTACTCGACCACTGTCCCAAGTGCTTGGAAATATCTCTTTGGAGATGCAGTGAGGTTGAGGTGTTTTATACATAAGTAACGGCTGTGTGCTACCAGAGGGTGACCCTTTCATCTTCCTGGTCACGCCAATACTAACCATGTCCGTCGGCATTTCAAGTGCAGATCTTAAGTTTCTTTTATTTGTGTCTTTGCAGATCTGCGACAGTATAGGACTGGCAAAACAAATTGCCTACCACTCCGAGATGGTAAAAATTGTCACGTTTCCTTTTGCTGCTGCTTGCTGTTGTGATGCCTATATACAAATGTACAATCTTCAAATTTGTGTTCAGACATCTTTCAACTTTTTTAAAATGATATACAGTTTATGGAAGTGCAAACTGGCAACATAGTACTTGTGTAAATTTATGAATGAAGCTTCGTGGATCCCTGAAGTTCTCTTCTGGCCTACCCCATGAGAGCATGCTGGGCAGCAAAAGGCAGCCTCCCACTGCAGCGCCCAGGGCCCCGCAGACATGCTGAGGCTGGGCTTGAACCTGCGAGCCTCCGATCACAGGCGCGGTGCCTTAGTCCGTAAAGGGTACATGTGGCCCCGCTGTGGTGAGGTGGATCCTGACACACCCTGTCCTCTGGCTCAGGGTCGCAAGGCCTCCGAGAAGCAGAGGGAGCTGGATAAGGCCAAGGAGAAGCAGCAGGAGGAGCTGAACAAGCAGAAGCAGATAGAAAAGGTACGTCACTCTGACTTTGTCCGCGGTGGAGTTGCGGAGCAGAGGCATGGGGTTCTCTGCCTGGTAGCAATGCAGTGATACTGAACAGCATGAACTTCTGCCTCTTGAAACATGCAGGACCTTGAGGAGCAGAGCCGCTTGATAGCGGCCTCCAGTCGGCCTGGAGCCACCGCCAATGCTGACATGCAGTTCCTGGTCCTCAGCAATAGCCAGTCGGAGGATGGTGAGGTGGGCGAAGACGGGCAGAAGAAGGCAGAGTCTGAAGCCTGACTGCAGCGAGAGCAGCCGTGATGGGTGGAGCCACCGGGTGTGTCCAGCGAGTTTCCACAGCGCCACCTTTCCTGAGGGGGCAGAGATGGGACAAGTTGTCCAGAACCCCACCCTGAGGAATGAATGACTTGTGGGCTCCATGTCAGTGGGGTTTGGTTTTCTCTATGAACCCAATATTTTTATTCCAGTTTCTTTAACCAGAAGATTTATAAGGAAAAAAAAAACTTTACAATGTTGTTTTATTGTAAATATTAATACAGTACAGAAACCTACAGCATACTAAACTCTGGAGAGGGACCTTATGAGACATTTTGTGAGTGTAACTGCACAAGTTAATAACAGATTATTCAGGAGGTATGTTTAATGGTGTATCATGTGCTACCAGATAGCTGCATGTGCTTTGACTCTTACCTTCCTCCCCCCTCCCCCGCCAAAGACCGCAACTTATTTCATGGCCTACTGCCACAGCCGTAATTTCAGCATCTGCCTTGATTGGTCTGTACGCCTCTGGGACCCGTGTACAACTCGGGGCCATTTACATATAAAGCAACAGGTGTCACAGGTTTGTGTGGCTCTGTATGTATGTCTGTGTGTTTGGATATTTTTCAGTGTGTGGGAGGATTATGTTTGTTTATTTTATTCTGTCGAAACACCAGCACTTGGCTGTGTGAATTGAGTTCGGCTGGTGCAGAAAATGGTGATGAGATCACAGACAGAGTGACGGCCGTGCCACATTCTTATTATTCTTCATGCGTTCATCCAGCCATCTTCCAACCAATGCTGCTGCTGCTGTTGTTGTTGTTATTATTGTTATTAATAATAACAATAATATTGATAATATTGATATTTTAATAATAGTAGTAATCATTTCCCTAGGACATCTAGAACACATGATTTCCTACTGTAGCGGTTCCCACCAAGGAGTGGAGGGAATATTCAGGTCTGATGCCCATCATGGCAAATTCTATTAATTCTCCAGATATTTAGTTACTAGTGATTTCTTTCAGTTTTTTCAAATCCTACTATATGGGAAATTACTAGTTTTGCACCGCTCAGCTGTATAAGCAATTTATGGTACATCACGTTTTTTTTTATTAAATCTGTGCATGACTTCATATACATACCTACCATCAGTTATGTGTGAAAGTTGTGTAAAGACTGACTGTACTGTGATTCCCAACACAAACAAAAGCACAAGCCCATACCCAGCCTCAGGTTTGTGAGCGGCTTCTGTGTTTGCTGAAGCAAAGTGTTTCGCAGCTGCTGGGAGACACCTGCCAAATTTGTGAGACTATCTGTTTGGCTTTGGAGAAGAGAACCCAAATATGAAAAAGTCAATCAGCAATACTTTGAAAGTTCTCATGATATTGCTTTTTGTCATAAATAGCTAATACTGTTTGGATTGTATAAGAGTCTTTCGCACATCCCAAAGGATCCTTAATACTTTCTGTCTTGGATCACATGAAGAGTTCCTATGATTCCACCAGATGACATCTCACACAGATTATATTTCTTTTAAATGAGCATTAAGCCATCTTAATTGTGGTATTTCATGATAATTTGATTGAGTGGACAGGACACAGGATATCTTTAGGATATGACAATATTTTGTAATTGTGATGCTTTGTGGTGTCTTACATATGGGTTTGTATTGTGTATACTTGTGTATACGCTCACGTGCACAAACTAACAGTGGGAACGTTAAGATATCACTCAGATATCAATATTGTTTTTCAGTTTGACAGTATGGAGACTAATGCATATTTGGTTTCATCTGTTAAAGTGCTTTTGGACTGCGTTAATTACATTACAGAGAACTGAGGAAACAGAGTAATTGCAAAACTTTAAGGTGTCATGCACTTTAGTGTTGAAGAACAGGAAGTTGAGTTTTTTAAAAGATGTATATAACAGTGACTCGAGGGAAAGTGAAATCTGTTCAAGATTCCTGAATCTTGTAAACAATAAATGTACAGCAATACAAGTTTTTTTTCCTTCATCTTAAAGAAAGTTTGGTAACCCTTAAGGCCATGGCTACAATGCTTTGTAGTGCATTATAGATGAGAACTTCACGGAGCGCATTCAATGCATGATACGCTTGACTATAATGTGCTATGCCGTTTGATATTTATAGTCATGTTTATAATGCGTTATGAATGCATTATTATTTGTTATTGCATGTGTTTATAAATTGCTAAAAACATGGCCTTAAGTAAAGTGTTTCCCCCCAGGACTAAAGGTGGTCATAAATATCCGCTTTGCGTCGGGTCCTGATCACACTGTCAGAGCTTATTTCGCGATAACTACCGGCTGCCTGTACATTGTCCCTTACTCGATTGATGACAAGAAGAGTCGATTCGATACATTTTGAAATCTACAATACAGCAGAGTTTGGAAAAAGTGGAGGGGATTGGGTCTTTGTTCTCAAAAATTACAATTTCTACCCATCTAAATGAAATATTCAATTTCATTTATCCATCATTCAATCCTTTCTCTGGCACAGGGTCTCCCGGAGCAGGGGCACCCCCTTGATAGGAAGGCATGTCCTCCATTAATAGTCTGTGAAATAGTTCACCGAAGTTCTTTAAACTAAAGAAGGTTTACACTAGAGCCATGTAGAGAGAGTGATGTCAACTCTGTTCACGCCAATGGTCTCCAGGAGGGACAAAAGCCAGGAAGATCAGTCCTACACAAGCATGATGACCAGGAAAGAAGCACACAGGATAAGTACGAGTGCAGTGGCACTACAGGAGGGTAGGAGAACCAAAGGCCAAGCTGGAATATAAAGAAAAGGAACAGGTGCAGGCATTGATTGGGGCATTCAGGAGAGTCCTCTCCTCCCAATGGCCACTGCCTGGAGGTCGAGGAATGCATCAAAGAGGGTCCCAGGGCCACGGTACAGGCTGGAAGGGGTGTTCTTGGTGGAAGTCTGTACCAGGGTGGAGTCAAGGGCAACCATTGCTGGAATGCAAGAGTGTTCCTTGGAGGATAGGGGACTGTGGTTGTCTCTGGTGATGTCTGTATCAGGCAATACTGGTCTGGCTTCAGTAGAAAGGCATGAAAGGTTGATGACATGCAATATACACTGGGCAGGTGAAGATGATGGGAAATGCACCCAACTTGATGTACCTCCTGAAAGGCCCTGATGAAATGAAGGAGTTAATGACAGGTAGGTAACTTGAGGTTGTGCCCGACCAAGCCCCATGGGTGTAAGTCTGGCCACCAAGTGCTCACCATTGAGCCCCACCCCCAGGCCTGGCTCCAGGGGGGGCCCGGTGACCCGTGTCCGGGCAAGGGAAACCGTGAATCTCTGCTTGTACTCATGATAAGGGTCTGACGAGCCGTACTTTGTCTGGTTCCTCACCTAGGACCTGTTTGCCTTGGATGACCCTACCAGGGGCATAACGCCCCGGACAACTTAGCTCCTGAGATCATTGGAACATGCAAACCCCTCCACCACGATAAGGTGTCTGCTCCAGGAGAGGTAGTCCCTTTAATGATTACAAAATTTTAGAATATAATAAGGCAAAATTGTGAAATGCCACACACATTCATAAGTAGTGTAAAGCGATACAATATTAGGAAATATCATAAGCATTGGTAAGTAGTCCCTCTAATGATTAAAAGAAAATGCAGTTGCAAAGGTTGCTAGGTTAAGTTGAACAAACACAACTTCCCAAGACAGATGTCCTAACTCTTTCTGTGAGAAACAAATTATTAGTGAGAGACAAGTTATATAAGTGACCAGTGGAAAAATATGTTTCTGCAGTTCAACCTCGTCACAATAATATTATGGGTGAATCATGAACGATGTATTAGAATCTCACGATGATTAGTCCATACACTGTCAGAATCAATCAATACTTCAAACACCTCATATGTCTGATAGGTTGAGTTGAACAACCACAACTTCCCAAAATATTACAGTAACAGGAGGACTGTGAACGATTATTATTAATTCTATGCTACGTGGGCAACTTAATCATCTGCGAATTCATCCTTATACAACATAAAACTGAAATAAACTGTATAAAACATACTGGTATTATGCAGTTATTCCTCAATGTTCAATTGTTGATACCAAGTCACTTTCTCAATTCACAACACTGCACTACCCCCCGCCCCCCACTTATACATACTCAGACATTCCCTTATTTATGACCTTTTAATTTTTAATTCTTAATTTTAATCCAATGCTGAGAGACTTGTTTCCCTGCTTATCCTCTTGTCCAACATTTATCTTTATAATGTTGACCCTGCATTAACATATGTGACAAATAAATTGAAACTCCCAACATGGTTGGGGTCACTGTCAGTGAAGCAGTAAAACTAAGACTAATGAATCCACTGCCTCATTTGCCAGTCTCACCTGTGATAAGACAAGAGTAACACCAAGGATGGACGATTGACCCTAGGGGTGCAGCTAGAAATTCTGGGCTCCCTGACAAAATATCACCTTGGGCCCCACACCCAATCCGTGGTGTTTCAGAAGACAGATGCATTCACATTACGTGCTGAATTGTGCAAAGAGGTTTGCAATGTGAACGTAGCCTTACACATTTACTGTTCAGGATTTTGATTTGTTCATTTGAAAACACAAGAGGGAAAACTGGGTTGGTTTTAGCGTTCTTTACTGTCAAAACACAAAATGAGTACAACCAAGTACATAGCCGAGCCTCAGCATATCTGTGGGCCCTTGATCTGTATCTTTTCACTGCCTCCGTCTAAACCCTTTCACATTTATCTTTAGTTCAATTCATTAAACTTTATTGCACTCAGGAATGAATCAAGGTACTTTTCATTACATGTTATACTTGTATAACTGTGTCTGTGACAAATAAAGAATCTTGAATCTTAACTGTGACATACAACGTGTTGCGTTCCACTGTGTAGTCTTACTTGAGTCTTAGAGTGGCAACTTGTCCTGCTATTGTACAGACATAAGCATTTCTGCAGTTATTATGCTCCTGTGGAAGAATCTCACACTGGCCTTCACTTTCTTCACAGTGGTCTTCATTTTTTTAGGGCAACTTTCAGTAAAAGTTGATTGTGAGAGCTAGACATCTGCCAAGTCCACTTAAAAGTCTGGACAGCTTTCACTATGCTTGCTGCATTATCATTAACAATAACAAGCAACTCTAAGGAACTCCTCAGCCACGTTTTCTGATGTATGTCTGTCACTGAATTTAGAACAGTCCAGATGACAGGAGACCATTTTGTATTCATGACCATGAGGTAGTTCTATTGATCCCTTTATTGATCCCTGTGGGGAAATTGTCTTTATGCCTCCTTCAACTCTCTCTTTGCAGAGTAAGCTGTCTGTGAAGGGCAGCCACCTGTTACGGCACCCAGGGAGCTGGGAGTTAAGGGCGTTGCTCAAGGACCCACAGATGTGCCAAGTGGGGTTTAAACTGGTGACCTTCTGATCACAGGCACAGCCCACTGAGCCACGTGCTCTCCCCATAAATAAAAAAAAGAAAGTATTGCATGAGCCAGCCAGGATCTGAACCTGGAGCCTTCTTAGGGGTAGTTAGACACATTATCCATTGTGCCATTGGGCAAGCAATCTGTTGTCAGGCAAACCATAGATGCATTTTCAACTTTCTAGCAGTGAAGCCGTATTAGTATGAGAGGGGGATATAGGGTGTTTGAGGAAACATTTAAAAAAGCAGTATTTTACTCAGAGTACCGGGCAGGTCAGGGATTCAAATAAGCAATCTTACAATGACAACTGCAATACCCTAACCATTGCCCCACCACCACTCCAATGAAGATTCCACTAAAGAATGATGGGATGTTTCACTTTTTCTTTACCTGATCTCACCACCATTTGTAAGAACCTCCCTGCCTAGTATAAATATATTGCACTATACGCAGATTGGTAGACATAGTTCACCGCCAAGTGTTAAACAGGGTATAAATCTCAGCGCTTCTCTAGGTCGGGCGCACCGACGTCACCGTCACGTTCCGCTGAATTCAGGGCTACGCTGATACCGTACGGCAGAGTGGGCGGGAGGGCCGTGCTTACGCCCTCCAATATATGTGAATAGCTTTGATAACGTACGGATTGCGTGCTGGGCTCCTGGAGACGCCGCTAGGGAGGCTCTCTGAAAGAAAACGTCGTTTGAGCCACTAGTCGTTATTGAAAGTGAAACAATGGGCGCAGTTTTGGGGGCATTTTCTATCGCCAACTGGGTAAGACGAAGTTTACCTCCTAATTACGACGAGAGCCGATTAAAAATCTGACGTAATCATGGCGCGTTGTGTGTCTGGGGGATTTATGGCGTTAACGGGCGCTCGTACTTCAGTAATCCCTTTAGAAGACAGCGTCCACTACCTGCTCAACAGGTTTTCATAAATATAGCGGGAATCTTGGCGTAGGTCACTGCCGGGAGCACGGGGATAATTAATTGTGCAGGCAGCGTTGTTGAGTGGTCAGGTTTTATTTGTTATGAATACCGGGGAAAGTTTGCATGAAAACGAAAGGTAAACGGCATTTTGAATGGAGAACCTAAACTTAACTTGGGTGGGTCCCGGTGGCACTGTGCCGAGCCCGGGGTTATTGGGAATTACAATAACCTAAAACACACATTTTCTTAAAAGAGAGAGAGAGAGAGAGAACTCGCGACACTAATGTGTAATCTGAAAACGTAACGTCCATAATACGTTTTCTCTGTGTGTCAATGAAACGATTTTAGTACTAATAAATAACTTCAAAAATATTTGTTTACTAACTTAATCAGTATTACATTTCCGTTGAGCTTCGCCAAATGACGCGAACACAATTGTTACAATTAACGAAAAATACCTGACCCAAAAAGTTGCACGTGACACTTTTGTGTTCTTATTGTGGAAGTTCATTTTTAGCATTGACACCAATTTTGATGGCGACCTGGTGAAGGTGGTTAACCTTAAACACCGCTGTAACAAAGAGTGAACGGAGTTCTTTTCTTTCCTTTTTTTATATATAAAAACGAATAAATAACGTTTTAATAACGAGCCACTTTTGGTTAATTACCTGAAAATTAAGATGTTTGGAGGACGTAAACTGTCTCCTGCTTTCATTTTATTTTGATAAATAAAGTTTATTTTTTATTTTGAAAGATTATTAAATGGTTCTTGTATTAGTTTAAAATATGATTGTAACATTTTCCTCCATTCGACTTGATACAGAGCAATAACACTTCATAAATGCACAGTTCACTTTATTGGAGAGCAACGCTTTGCAAATTTCACCTTTTTCCACTATACTGCCATTTCTTTAAAATTCATGTAGCTGTATTTTCCGTTTCAGATGTTTAGTTTTTTCCATAAATGCACACCTATGCAGTACCTAATCATATGTGTAATTTTAACATTTTGTGAGTGCTTTTGTTGAGTTTTGTGCTATCGAATCCTGTTTAATTTTATGTTAATAAGAATTCCTATGTATCGATAGTACAAATTGCAAGTAAATCTTGAGACCTGTTGCTTGCTGTCATGATGCAACACCCTGGGCTGTGCACAGCGTGCCTCCACTTCATTCTGATGAATGCTTTCATTTTACTTAGTAATACAAAAACGTCTTTGATCGGCCTATTGAAATATGCTGCAAATGTGCTGTTTTCAAGAATACTGTCCACCTCGCACAGATTAATCAGTCTGACCACGAACAATTGACCTTGTCCATCCTACTGCAAACAGTAGAAGTTGTGTACAATCTCCATTGACAGTGGTTTTTCAAACATGTATTTATATAAATATCTGTGTTACAAACAGATATAGTTGTCACTCGAGATTAAGAAATGTGTCACGATTCAATAATGATGAACAAACATGATCAGTATTTCACTTGTGTTATTCATTACTTGATCCTTTGTAGTTCCTTCAGTAGTTCACAAAGGTTTTCAAAATTAACAGATATAGTGACTGCTTGGGATGAAAGATGCATCATGATTCATTAATGATAAATATGAGATCAGTATTTTAACTGTTTTATTCATGACTTGTTCCTTTAGTAGCTCAAACATTTACAGAATTAACAGATATAACAAATATAGTAACTGCTTCAGATGGAACATGCATCACGATTTATTAAAGATGAAGTAATATGAGATCAGTATGTAACTAAGACTTAGTTTGTGTTTAATACATAAATAATAGTATAATAAGGCTAAATGATTTGGGGGAAAATATTGTAATTTTTCTGACAGATACTGTGATATGATTTTTCAAAAGTCATACTTCAGTATCAGTCATACCTCAGTATCAGTGTGTATTATATTAAAAATGTGACACAGCATTACCAGAGGAGATGGAATGCACATGGAGATGGAACATAGACCTGTCAATGTTTTGATGCTAATGCAAGAATGAGAACTTGGGTTGCTTTCAATATGTATTTATTGCTTCTTTATTAGCACAGAACAATCAAACAATAAACAATCTTCACAAAAGCTGTTAAATAAACTAATAAAAATAAAACAATTCCAGTAAGCAAAGAAAAAAAATGTATCCTGAAGAAACGCTACCTGGACCCCTTATAATTAGAAATGCATCGATTACGATTTACTTAGTCCAGGGATGTCAAAGTCAAATACATTAGAGGGCCAAAAAAACAAATTTGCTACAAGCCGAGGGCCGGACTGGTTCAA
>JABFDZ020000131.1:7814995-7825855 GCA_019775955.2 Pollimyrus isidori
CCTCCCCCCCATCCCCCCTCGTGTTCCTGTTTCTGTTCTTTTTTTGTACACCATATCGCACATCCTCACTCTGAGCTGCAGAAGTTAGCCGGTCCGAAAGGGACTATATGTGTGTGTGAACTCCTCAGTCAGGTTCCTGTGCTAGAATATTCCTGAAAATATGAAACTGCAGTGCAAATGTAAGCCTTGTTTATCTTGGCATTAACCACACTGTTCGGGTAACAAAGTGAGCAGGTATCGGACGCAGTATTTTTCTCAGCGGGCTTCGGGTGGTGCGCATGAAGGGTGGGGGACTGTGGTGGCCTCACCCCCCAGCAGCATTTCCTGCAGGAGGCTGTCGACCTTGGCCGAGCCAAAGAGCCCAGCGAGTTGGACCTGCTCGCTCATGTGCCAGGCCACACTCTGCAGAACGGGCAGTAGGAGCAGCAGCTCGCCGAAACGGCCGCGAGACTCCCGCTCCCGGTCTGCGACGTAGTCGGCCAGGCCGACCTGCAGCTGGTACCTTAGCTGCTTTATGTGTGGCGCGTCGCTCAGGCCCTTCGCGTCTGCAGAGACCAACACGGGACAATGAACAACGTTTTTTTTAATTTTCTAAATGCAGCCGCAATCCCGGCCTGTAGTCTTGACTGTGTTGGGGTCACCGGCCGTCGGAGTTCGTACCTGGGTCAAAGAAAATGATGGCCTTCAGGCAGGCGAACTCACTGTCATCTACCTGGAGTTCCTGGCAAGGCAGCACAAGTTCCTCCAGGATCCTCGTCGCTATCCGGTTGACCTCGAGCTCAGCACAGTTCCGGTTGATGATTTGACCATTTCCTGGAGAAGACGGGATGAAATATCGATCTAAGTACGATGACGAGCCAGCGAGAAGCTGATGGTACAACAACGTTAGGTCAAAATGCCACAAACTTCTATGAGAAGGACAGATGCAGCGTTCTCACAGAACCATTGAGGTTAGGCATTGGTCACGTAGTTAACCTTCCTTTACCTCCTCACAATGTTACATGCATGATTACATAGTACAGTAACCAACCTTCTTTTTATGCTGACCAAAATAATGTCCCCATAAGTCACAGGAGTTAATCAAATAAAATGATCATTTGCCAAAGACTATCCTAATACACCTGTATGATTCTTACCAAGAAGTAGCAGGTCTTTGAACTGCATTGACCTCTTGATGACCCCGAGGAGCAGATGTTCCCCAGCATGAGTGCGCAGTAGAACAACCTGGGGGGGAGGGAGAGAGGGGAACGAGGGAGGAAGGGAATGGGAGAGACAAGAGGCTGAAACCTTCTTTCCCTGTGGTTATTCTGCTATAAATGCCACCAATGAGCTGAGCATTTAAGTAATGGAAAATGTTATAATCTTAAACTTATGATCATTTTTCAGCCAAAAACATGATATGCAAGTGTGACAAACTGGTCAGTTTAAGTCTCTGTCTTTTCCCCATTTTCTTACACATAAACAATTAGTATTTTTGTAAAATATGTTAGTTAGGCATCATCATATAATCTCTAGTATTGAGGTGTGGATATTGCTTGGTCAGAGCTTGTTCACTGCCCACCAAACTGGCTGCTCCACACCGAGCCTCACCTGGTCGTCCAGTGGGAGCTCGCAGAAGGCAGGGATGTACTTGGCCCACTCTACCAGTACAAGCAGCTGCTGTCTCATGGATTCACAGACGTCTGGGATGGTCGCGACCTTCCTAACCTGGATGTCCCCGTGTAGGAGGGAATCCGGTAGCGATATCTGTGACACATGATACTCACTTGTATAGCAGTTCACCAAAGTAACAAGAAGTAACACTCCTGCATACGTTAGAATCTGAAACATAACATAAATTTTGTGCTACAAAATGGGCCCCCAGTGCTGTGTATCTGCTGGAGTATATGGTATTATTCAACTACTGGTTCTGTTTCTAATCATGACATATAGCCCTGCATCACAATCATTTTCAAAGCACAAGCAAAATTGCCGCTGTCTTCAAGTGTGCTTAATAAGCTAAGGAATCTGGGGCAAAAAGTGCCCATTTGCAGTACGTGGTCTACTGTCAGGGACACATCCCAGAAAGGCAGGACATGAGAAAGTCAAATACACTTAGCAGATGGTTCTATCAAAGGCGAGGTCCAGTTCAGAAGATCAGGGTCAGCCAGTCCCTGGAGAAACTGGGGGTTATGGGCTTTGCTCAAGGGCCCAATGCTAAAATCATTGTACCACCCATGGGATTTCACCCAGCAACCTTCTGATCACAAATTAGTCTTAACCCACAGAAGCCACACGCTGCCACCATCCATCCATACATCCATCTATCAACCATCCATCCATCGATCAACCTAATTATCCATCCATCTTCTATAACAGCTTATCCTTTTCAGGGTCACAGGGTTCCAGAAGCTATGGGTGCAAGGCAGGGAATAACCGAGGATGAGGCACCAACCCAACACAGGGCACACTCACACACCAATATAATGTAATGTATACCAATATAATCTAAAATGATTTTTCTGTGACCCTGAATTGGACAGAAACTGGATAGATGAATAGATTATCATATATAGTATGTAATCTAGATGATTATAATCTGTTTTTGATGCTGAATACTTTCTTCCCTGAGGCTACATGTAATAAATGCAGATCACCCGCATATCTGTACCTGTCTTGAGAGCATATCTGCCTGTACGAGTGCGCTGATGGGGGGTAGGCTGGCATCCTCGTGTCCTGACCTCCGCCTGCTTATTCTGTCTCTCTCGTTCTGCACCGCTGGGTGGGAAACAGGCAGAGGAGGCACGTCATCGCAGGAGTCACACATCACTGTCCCGCTTCTTCAGCACCCAAAACTCACTGCTTGTATGCTTAATGCGATCTTAGTTACCCTCCCAAGCGATTAACAGCATGGCGGTGCCTATTTGTAACTAACCAGCTTTAAAGACCTACAATCTGAGCTGCGTTCTTCACAAAAAAAACCCAGCTGTGAATCACGTTTCAGGCAGATAGGACAAGAGAATAATGGTGTGATAGATGAACATATATTGACCTTCTTTCTTCATTCCCGCCCGAAAACATTTCTTCAGACGACAGTATCTGCACTGATTCCGTTTATCTTTATCCACAACACACTGTCTGTCGAACCTAGACAATAAAACATTGAGAACAGGTACAAATCATCAGATGGATGAACTGAAGGCTGAAATCAATGAGAAAAAAAACGTCAAAATACCAGTAATGTCTGTATTTCAGTTAACTGGCCCCAGTTAGTGCTGTGTAATATTGCTTTAATGCTTCCTAGTTGCAACAGAACCACATTTATATTTATTGCTGTGTCTCAGATTTGGATCACGGATTGCATAAAATCTTTTAACAAATTTGCATCTGGAGTGAAATACTATCATGAGTAAATCTACTGGTTCAGACAGACATGGGACACACTTCACAATGGGAGGCGCCTTAGAATGACACACTTCACAATGGGAGGCACCTTAGAATGACACACTTCACTATGGGAGGCACCTTAGAATGACAGATTTAACTATGGGAGGCACCTTACAATGACACACTTCAATACTGGAATCCCCCAAGGCATGGGGCACATTTAGGAAGGGGACTCACTTCAGTACGAAGCACACTTAAGAATGGAACACACTAAAGAAGGGGATACACATTTAGGAAAGCTACACACTTCACTGTATTTTGGAATGAGATGCATGATACATTTCAGCACTGAATATTCATTTAGGAATGGAATGCACTTTACCATATGCTCCTGAGATCCGAGGAAAAAAGTGTCCTTCAATTGTAGGTTATTTGACTTTGGAGGAAATAAGACATCATACAATTTTGATTTTTTTCTAATTTATTTTTATTTTTAATTTCACAGCACGTCCTCTTTAGTGTACAACTGGAATAAATATGTTTCCTAACATCAGCGAAAAGATAAATGCAAAAATAAAATGCCCACAACAATGGACATAAATGAATGGGTTGGGTCTCAGGGGGTTAAGGTGCACTTTAGATTCGGATGCACATTTATATATATTCAGGAATGAGACAGTCTCACCTGCACGAGTAGACATGGTTCTTGCGGACGCTGCGGCGGAAGAACCCCTTGCAGCCATCGCAGCTGGAGGAGCCGTAATGTTTGCCAGTGGCCCGGTCTCCGCAGATGTTACACAGGGCGCCCGGCTCGGAGTAGATGGCTCCGTGTGCGCTGGCACTCACCACGGGGGAGTCTGAAATCAGGGGAGGCTATGTGTCAAAACGGATTCTGCTGACAATAGATTAACTCTGCTCCGTAACTGTAGTGTCTGCATGTTCTCCTTAAGTTGTGTTGGTTTCCAGTTGATAGTGTCGTTTTCTCCCACAGTCAAAAAACATGCAGTTAATTAAGTTTACATGGCTAAAGTAGTGGGGTGGCATGGTGGTGCAGTGGTTAGCACTGTTGCCTCCCACCTCTGGGACCCGGGTTCTGGGCTCCGCCTGGTTTCATGTGTGTGGAGTTTGCTTGTTGTCGTCGTGGGGTTTCCTCTGGGTACTCTGGTTTCACCCCACAGTCCAAAAACATGCTGAGGCTGATTGGAGTTGCCAAATTGCTCGTAGGTGTACGTGACTGGTGTGTGAGTGTGCCCTGCAATGGGCTGGCCCCCTGTCCAGGGTTGTTCCCTGCCTCGTGCCAATTGCTTCTGGGATAGGCTCCAGACCCCCAGTGACCCAGTAGAGTAAGCAGTTTGGAAAATGGATGGATGGCTAAAGTAGTGAGGTATATGGGGGGGGTTATGTGTATATTACATTATAAGAACCATATGTTTCCACAATGATCATAAAAACCTGTTACTTTGACGTTGTGGGACCACTTTTTCAGTTCCCAGGGAAATACAAGCACTATGGAAAACTGAATTTAATAGAAATCTGTGACTGCAATCAAAAAATACATAATCTTTTATTTTGTTTAGTTATTCATGGTTAAGGTTATTGCTGGGTAAGGGTTAAGGCCGTCATTATAAGGATTAAGGTTTTTCCCATAGAAACGAATGGATGGTCCCCACAAAGATATACAGTGGTAACTTAGTTCTCGAACTTAATCCGTTCCAGACTCCAGATCGAATCCTAAAAAGTTTGAGTACTGATCAAATTTTTCTCATAAGAAATAATGAAAAAACAATTAATTGGTTCCTGGCCCCCAAAAATTACACCTAAATATGTTTTTTTTAGCATTTAAACACAAAATGAACAGGATAGCATTTTTTCTTAATGGCTTCCAAAACGATAAAGATCTTATCCCAACATTACCCCTGTCCTGCCCCAATCGTCTGCTCCTTCTGTGTGCCACGCCCCCTTGTTAACCTTGTGTGGGATCCCCATATGATCAACTGTTTCTGGTTGTTTTTATTAGTCCTCTGTATTAAGTCCGCGTTTCAGTTTGTTTCCTCACCCCATTGGGTGCGTTTGATTTGCTTACAGTGCTGGCTTAAAGAAACGCATTCCGATCCTGATGCAATGCATTACTGTTAGATGCATTGCAACCTCTCACCTCACTGCACCTGGAACCTGCAACTGGAACCACCTCCATGATGACACAGCTTTGCCCTTATTGGCTGAAGAGTTTAGTTACACGCATGACGTTTGTATCCCAGGTAGTTCCGATACGTAATCTAATATTTCCTACGAATATCACGTAAAGCAGTGAGAAGTGGTTTTCAGTTAATTTACTTGGTAAAATAAAGTTTAAATAAATAAAAGCTCTAACAATACCCGTAAGTTAGTGGTTTATTTATTGTTAGTTACTGTAATGATGCGCTGCTTTATTTGGTTAATCGTCCAGTCTGTGAAGAAGGCATTCAAGTAAGAATTGCATTGTAATATGACTCATTTCCTAGCGTGAACAATTTATATTAAGTCAGCGTTCACGATTCGACTTCTGATATTCAGATCGAGTTCTAGGTCAAACTGGTTCGTTTGACTTTCAAGAAATTTGAGTTCCAGTGAGTTCGAGAACCAAGATACCACTGTAAATACAAATGTATTTAGAAGCACAAGTCACAAAACACGTAGTAAGGGGAAGACAAGTGACTGTGGACAGACGGACATAGATGATAGTCAAACAAACAGGAATTCATCAGGGACACTAGATACAATGATAGGATCTGTTTTCATACAGGAAGCAATAATACTTTCATGTACTTTTTCACTTTCTGTCTCATCACATTTACCCATATTTAAAACATATTTAAAAGAAAGCACATGTACCATTCAGCCTAATGCGTTTTTAAAATGGATGTCAAACAATCCTGCTTCCCATATAAAAGACTCATCGTATGAATGATTCATGGCAGCACACCAAATACACACTATAAAATTGAACTCCACATTCAGTAGCTGTACCATTTACATTAAGGGTTTTTCCTGTGGTAAACAAAGGGCGCACCGAAAGCCAGTCAGTGACAACTACACCATTTTACGCACTTAACAATGGGAGTTGATGATCACGTCACTCTATCTGCTGATTGCTTTTATTCTGATCAAAGGGAATAGTAAATCTAAGTATGCAATAAGAACCACATTAATAACAATGCAGCACAGTGTTTTTATTCGTGATTTTGTGGATTGATAGTTCTCTAATTTATACACAATCAAGAGGATTATTTCAACAAACTGTTATTCAGTACCATACTGCTGAAAATACGGTATTTCTGATTTTAATACCAATTTTCTAACGTAATATAAAGAATTAACATAAAGAATCAATTAAACTCCAGAAAAGAGCAGGTGTTTAATGTGTACTTAAATAAATAAGCTTGAAAATGAACATATTCTTCAGCTCCCAGATTTGTTATGAAATGCATACAATACAATTCATTATCCTGCCAATCAGCATGGAACAATTCAATGTGTATCCTTCTGCAGTAGTTCAAATTACTCCATTCATCCATTTTCTAAAACTTCTCCTATTTAGGGTCATGGGGGGTCTGGAGCCTATTCCGGAGCCTACAGGTGCAAGGCAGGGAACAACCCAGGATGGGGCACCAACTCATCGCAGGACACACTCACACACCATTCACCCACACATGCACACCTATGGCAATGGCAATACGCCAACCAACCTCAACATGTTTTTGGACTGTGTGGAGGAAACCCCACAATGAGATGGGGAGAACATGCAAACTCCACACACATGGAACCCTGGCAGACTTGAAACCAAATCCCAGAAGTCTGAGGCCATCGTGCCACCCCCTCAAATTACACATGTACACGTGTATACATAGGCATGAACCTGTCAGAGGAAACTGGTCTTGCAAACTGTAGTTTTAGTGGCAGACTCACCGAGGGCCATGGGGAGAAGCTGGAGATTCTCAAACTCTAGCATGGTGTAGGCCGGGTCCAGGGCGTCGCTGTAATCCACCATCTCCATGTCTAACAGCGTTCCTGACAAAGTCATCCTCAGCCACCTGACAGCAAGTGAGAGGCTCACGCATGCTGATAAGAGGGATTCCCCCCCCCCAACTCCTTCTAGGCGGTCCCACCCGCCCTCCCATGTCAGAGAGCACCTGTGAAGGTAAGATGTAGAGGATTCCTCAAGTGACTGGCTGCACGTGTCTCAAGGTGACCTTTAGGGTGGGTGGTACTTAACATGCAGCCAGCTGATGCAGCAGCTGCTCTGGAGCTGGTTTTGGTCCGTGATTTTACATCCAATTATATGTATTGGTACAGCTAGTTCAGAAGGATGAATTAAATACACACTATGTGGTCGAATTTGAGGAGAGGTAGTGGATGTATTTGTGGTATTGAAGACCACACTGATACAATGCAAAAGGATTAAAAGCAGCAGGAACGAAATACCTTCATATTTACTACTGGCTGTAACACATGAATCACTGTTTGACCAATGCAGAGCAAATTCCAGTGTAGAACTGGTACGCACTTTCAGTACAGCGGTTAATGTAAATTTTATATTCCAAAACAGCTTGTAGGATGGTATCACCTCAAAAACAGCCCTGCACCTGTTCAGATCAATTCTAATGATATTGCATTGTGAGTTAAACTAAATAGTTATTATTCATTATTGCGTGGTACTCACCATCAGCATGGCCAAAATGAAAGTTACACTCATAATCTGGCTAATGTTTAAAAACCATTTAAGCTTTTTTAAAATGCTGCTGCGATACTAGATATCATGACGGAGTCATAAGGAAGGTGATAAACGGCACGTTACACAAATAAGTATGTGAGACATACTGTAAGTCAGTAAACTGCAAAGTTCACATTGCAGAATTATAAACACCAGTTTTGGCAATGCCGATTTATCACACTGCATACATTTCCTTAAAACAAGTAGAATGTCTTGGAAATGCTCCATGAAGGTACATCCTATTCGACCCCCAGCCCATGCCGCTGCAAATATGTTTCAAATTCTTTAGGGCTCCTGTTGCTCAGGGGCCCTTGGAATCTTCCTAACTTCCCCCTCTTTCTGATGCCTCTGCCTGTTCACATGTCGGCTCCCACAGCACAGGGAACAGGTTCAGCTCCGAGGAGAGTATCTTATCTGCATGGCCATTTCATTCCGTATCTCACATGTCGTCATCTTTTCTCGAAACTCAGCGAAACCAAGCTCAATAAAACATTATCTCCAAGGTCAGAACGTTACTCACTAATCAGACCAATGATTAGAAGACACCACAACCTAAAAACTACTTTCTCGATGATAAGGAAGGTTGAACGGCCCGCTCGCGCCTTGGGTTTTTCTGATAAGGGCGACGATACCTTCGAAATAGCGCTTGTGTTTACGGTTTGCTTGGATATGTAATGCATCACATTAATTCATACATTCATGGTGGCCGAGTGGACAGAACTTCTGCCTCATACCTCCAGGTTTAGGGAAGCTTCCATCCTGCCCCCATTCTGTGTGTGTCACATGGGTTTCCACTCACAGTCGAGAGGAAATTCCATTCAGGGTGTACCTCTACCTTGTGCTCCCTGGGATAGGCTCCACTGACCATGATGGATGGGTGGAAGCTGTCAACTCTGTGTTTACCGTGTGAAGGACTGGCATCCCATGCTGGGTGTTTTGTGGACAGATCAGTTTAAACCATGACAACATGCTGTAGTTGTGCTGCATGTGTCCAATGACACTCACACCCTCCTATCTTTAATAATTGCCTGTAAATGCTGGTGCACCTTTTTCTCATTTGTACCTAAATAAGTATACAGGACCTCTTTGGTTTTCACATATGCCATCTTGATCTGCTATAAAGTAGTCACACATAAAAACACAAGTCAGAGCAAAGCTTGGGGTCGGCCATTTTTTCAGTTGCCTTGTTACAACTTTTGGGGTTATGGGCCTTACAGTGATATGATTACTCCAGCAGCCATGACATTCAACTCAGCAACCCTCCAGACACAGACAGACTCTTAGTCCACAGGGCCATATAGCACTCTGGTAATGCAAACATTTATTTCACACGTGTAACACATGTCCACACTTCATTGAGCCACACGTTCTGACTAGGGGCTTCTGGGGGGTCAGTGGACATTTTTGCAGGAATAATGGCCGGGGGAAAGTGACTTTGGTGCAGCCACATCACTTAGTGTCCTAGATACAGTAAATAGGTGAAAACAATCCAAAGTTTGGTACTGCAACCATTTTCATTGTTACTGAGAATTACTTACAGTAGAGTTTCTCGGCATGAGGTTTTAGCATCACTGATATGCCTGTCTCCCTTCTCCGGCTTGGTCAGGTCTTCCTGATCTACCAGAGTGCTGGTCAATATATGTTTTTGATTAGCTGCAGTTTTATAAGTGTTTTTTCCCTTCTTTTGTTTATTGCGTGCAGAGCCTGAAGGCCTTTAACAGACTGCAGGAGCTTTAGGCGCCTCCAAGTCCCTCTATTGGGTATTTATGTGTTCTACTTTGTGCGGATTATATTCCTGTACATGCGGCTACTAGTATTATTGTATAAGATATATTCTTTATGAAATATGTGTTGATTCTATTCTCCTACGTGTATGAGTTATATTCTGTATGAGATATGTGCTCCCATAATGTCTAAGTATAGATATATCTAGACTTATCAGTTCAGCCATAAACAGATAAAAATGTAAGTAGCAATTCGTATATTAAAAAACAACCAATAGTTTAAGTGAAATTTTATGGCAAAGCTTTCTGTAAATTAGTCACTACTGGCAATAATGACTCAATAATAATTAACAGCTGTTTTTCTTTGAGAATTAATCTGTAGAGGTCAGCACAAAACAATCCTCAGTATGCCTGTACTATAGATAACTCTTGTTGTTCCTATAAATGCCACTGCTCATACACTGTCCAGGATGGCAGGACTGGGGTCTGAGTAACTCTTGAGTAACCATGAGTTGAATCCCTTACAAGTGCAACAGCCTATAATTTACTTTAATGGTCTATATGTAGTAAGAAAATTTTAACACACATGATCCTATGGCTGAATACACCACAGAGTGTATTATATACATATGCACCCCATCTGGAGATTGAAATAATATTAAATAACAATGAATCTATCGATTTTCAAAGCATTTATCTAGATCAGAGGGGGCACACGCTAGGCAGGATCCCATCCCATTAGGCCCAGTAAAAAAAATCATTAGTTTATCATCCCCGCCTGCGTGGCGAATTTAACCCGCATCGATTTAAAAAAAAAAAAATTAAGTGTATTTTCCTGTGTAAATTCCACTGCTGGCGTTAACAAATTTCGACGATAGATAACCAATCACCGCGCATTTGTATTCTTCCACCTGTTGGAGTCTGAGCCTAAATAACCCCTGGGGGGTCCGTTGATGAGAAGAGATTCACGCTTAGAGTCGCTGGAGGTGTTGCAGGTCACATGGTGTTTATTTACTGCCA
>JABFDZ020000131.1:7828367-7847807 GCA_019775955.2 Pollimyrus isidori
CTACAAAGACCAAGTTGAGGGAGGCGTAAAAACAATTTCCCCACGGGGATCAATAAAGGATTGATTATTATTATTAGAACCAGGAGCTGTTTCCCCCTCCTGATATTCCAGATGGTTTGAACCTTCCGGCTGGTTAGAACCTTTTTGAGGCCGACCGAAAGTCACTTTCCATGGCCTCGCCGAACTCCTCCCATGCCCGGGGTTTTGCTTCTGCAACTGATCGAGCCGCGTTCCACCTGGGTGGCCGGTACCCGTCAGCTGCCTCCAGAGACCCCCAGGTTGATAATTCCCGGTAAGCCTCTTTCTTCATCTTGACAGCCCACCTCACCTGTGGTGTCCACCATCAGGTACGGGGGTTACCGCCACGACTGGCACAGACCACCCTGCAGCCACAATTCCGTACGGCCGCTTCCACAATGGAGGTCCGGAACAGTGTCCATTCAGACTCAATGTACCCAACCTCCCTCGGCATGCAGTTGGAATTCTGCTGGAGGTGCGAGTTAAAGCTCTGGGGAACAGGAGCCTCTGCCAGACATTTCCAGCAGACCCTCACTATGCACTTGGGCCTACCGGGTCTGACCGGGTTCCTCTCCCGCCACCTTAGCCAACCCACCAGAGTGTCCAAGACGGAAGGCCGCAGCTCAATGATACAATTATGAAATTGATCATGAACCTGTAGCCCCGTGTATGTTCGTACCATGTCCACTTATAGACACCCTCATGCTCGAACATGGTGTTTGTTATGGACAAACCATGCATTGCACAGAAGTCCAATAACAGAACACCACTCGGGTTCAGATCAAGGAGGCCAATCCTCCCAGTCACCCCCTTTCAGGTCACACTGTCATTGCCCATGGGAGCGTTGAAGTCCCCCAGCAAAACCTCTGTGTGGCGCGCTAACCAGCATACCAGTAAGGCGATCCAAGAAGGCCGGATACTCTGAACTGACATTTGGTGCATAAGCGTAGATGACAGTCAGAGACCTATCCCCGACCTGAAGGCACAGGGAGACAGCCCTCTCGTTCACTGGGGTAAACTCTGCTGTTAAAGCACCAAGCTGTAGGGCCACCAGTATCCCCACCCCAGCTCGGCGTCGCTCAACCGCCGCAACGCCAGAAGAAAACAACGTCCAGCCCCTCTCCAGGAGATTTGTTCCGGAACCCACGCTATGCGTTGAAGTGAGCCCGACTATATCTAGTTGTAGCAATTGCCCCCCGACAACTTAGCCCCCAGGGTCACTGAGGCACACAAACCTCGCCACCACGATAAGGTGGGAATCCAAGGAGGTGGCATCCACCCATTATTGCTTATATATATAGTTTATATAGCAGAGTTACAGTGAGCCATTTCCAGGAAGCACTGGCCACTAATCAGGATGGCTCCTTGAACAGGATTCCTGGAATTTTATTTTCCCCCCAATATTAGACCAAATTACATCTATAAGCCATCAAGCAGCCCACACTGAAATAGTAGCATATAGCGCACTAATTCCTGACCCCACCCACACCGTCTGCTGTGGAAGAGAGATGCCGCACACCAGAATAAAATCTGACAATAAAAAGAACGGTTTATTCCAACTGGTACTTCAAAAATGAAGTTAACTCATGTTTATCAAAGACAGGGACAGCCTTCAGGTGACACAGACATTGTTGGGATTTTTCTGGGTTCTAAAATACAAAAACCACACGCCACAACTGTTTTAGGTAACAGATCGTCTCAGTGGAGTGTGGCTTCAGAGCAGGGAAGCAGAGATCTGAGGAGCCGCTGCCAGCAGGAAGTAGAGATTGTTCTACCAGTGATGAATAAACAGACACCGAGAATCTCAGTCTGTCAGTGTCCATCCATCCATAAAAGAGGATCAGTTCTCACGGTCAAAGGTTCTGTATTTACTTACTAACAATTTGCCGCATAAATCCAAGAGCTGCAGCTCCTAGTAATGATTAGCAAATGAAGCTTCATGAATCAGTTACTGTATTTTCTGACCCCGCTATATGGTGCTCTGTTTTCATAAAAGGGAGCATCTTGTCAAAGCTTGTGTCAAAGTAAACCAAGAGCACCACCTAGTGGGATCAAAAAGTACAATTAATTCAAAACCAAAACTTTGCTCTCCCAAAGTATGTATATCTAAAAAAGGTTTCACTGTGAAGCACTGTGAAGCAGCTTCCAAACGGGCCATAGGCAAAGCCCACTGTTCTGATGCTGGGATTGCACGCAAGCGTCCACACGGCCACACCCCCCAAGCCTCCCCCCTGGCTCAGAAAGCCTGGCGATGGTCATCACGGCTTCTCTGGGAGGGGAATCTTCATCTTGTGCAAAGTATTGATGAAAAATTTAGGCAGGGGACAGTAAAGCCTGATGTCCCCATGAGCAGTCCTGCCTGGAAGCAGCAGTTGCCGGGCATGCAGGTGGAGGGGGAGGTGCCGCGCCTTGCTCTGCTCCAGGCCTAGCCGGCGTAGCACGCCTTCCGGCAACTTCTGCGGAGGGTGAGGAAAGACATAACACAGCAGCTTACTAGTGGAAGAAGCTATTCAACACTGTTTAAAAGCCGATCCAGGTACTTCACAGAATAACACTCCTCATGTAGAATCCCCCTCTATTAGCCACCATTCGTATGGCGGTAATAGCAGCTCCTCGTGTATCACAAGCTCTGGCGAGTGCGCAAAACAGCCCAGGCTAGCGACTCTCAGATCACCCATTGCTTTTCTCATATTATTTGTACTTCGTTTAGTTGGATTTTCCACTAAACACCACTCCCACCACTCAAAACTTTGTGCTTACAAAGGCTGCAAATCGTTATGCTACATACAACGTCCCTAAATTGTCACCTTATCTGATGCTCTTATGCACCTCGTACTGCATGATGTCACAGCAGGCGGAAGTCACCGTGCTCACACTCAAAAAGACTCTAGTACTGTGCCTTTCACTTAGTGATCTGGTTGCTGGATCGTAACTCGGTCACTAAACGAGTAGTACGTGTAGAACGATGACCCACAGCTTTACCTGTGGTGCCAGTCTGGTCCAGTGGGCGTACTTATGGTCCCCGAGGATTGGGCAACCCAACCCATATGCCATGTGGACACGGATCTGGTGCTTCACTCCTGAAGGGACATGAAAAGTAGTGATTTTATGGTGTGCAGGATCCATAATAGATTCACAAAAAATGTACCTTATAAAACAAAGTAATTAAGCTTTAGTAAACCAGGCTGCAGGATATTTGTGTCCTTTGGGAACTCCTTCTGCCGTACCGTACGGTCAAGAATTTAATGTAAATTTTATAATGAAGTAACGAATCTAGATGCAAAAGGCGAACATTGTACAACTTACTCTGGAAATATGGGTATTTACATTTATTTATTTAGCAGGTACTTATACAAAGTGACATATCCGTGAAGCAGTACATAACTAGGTGCTTTTTCACCACACTAAGTATGGTACTTTTACTTTTCCATTGATTTCCGGTCAAGCAACAGTACCAAAAGTTCCAGTACAGAAAGTGCCAAACCAGCTGGGGAACTTCTATGGTACTTCGTTATATATATAGGAGGAGTTTCTCATGAATCTGTCTTTGAATGTTTTAAATGGCAAGGATGAAAATGATTACGATCATCTCGGATTCCGCAAGCAGCGCCCATGCAGAAGCGGCAGGAGTAAAACTTTAAAATGTTTTTTAAACATATAAGAATCTTGGAAAGGAATAATTAAAATAAGTTTGCCAAGTTTTATATCCTGTGACAGATTAACAGCAAACATATTTTAATGTACAGAATTGAAAGAAACAGCAATGTAAAAATTGTATGTGCATAACATGCGACCCATCCATCCATTTTCCAATCCGCTTATCTTACTGGGTCGCAGGAGGTCCGGAGCCTATCCCAGAAGCAACGGGCATGAGGCAGAGAACAACCCTGGCCATTCCTCGAATTCAGTACAAAATACAACGCCTCTTGCAGTGATGTCATTCAGTGCCAGTACCAGTTTTTACACCATTGGAAAACCAACACCTTGAAATAATGTGCTTTCTCAAAGTACCAAAAGTTTTGTACTTTGTGTGGTGGAAAAGTGCCCTACCATGCAAGTGTCAATGGGCAAACTTAGGTACTGATCTATAAACCTCTGATGCTGCACTGGTGCTTAGACAACCTTTCTCTAGACGGGTGGAAGGGAAGTCTGCAAAACCACCTCCTATGTCTGCTGTAAAACTCAGAGCAACTTTAGCATTTAGTTCCAAAATTCAAAACGTTAGACAACATCAGCACTGTAAATCTAAACAAAATAAAACTGAGGAATCTCCTTCATACCTGTAATGGGCTGAAGCTCCACCAGAGCGCAACCTCCAGAGCTGTTCAGCACACGGTAGTGGGTGACAGCGCTATGGGCATGTCGACTGGCTCGGACACGCGTAACCTCATCACCACTCTCTGACACCTTGTATAAGGGGCTCACAGTCATCTGGAGGATGAGGGATGGGGGCGAGATGGTTCAACAGTGCTGTTAAGAATTCATAACAATTCTGACTATCAGACAGCTTAATACAGTACACACATGCTAATAATTATGTCTTGGTTGTGTGGTACAGAATCTTTTGTGTATAATAGTGTTTGAACTTACGTTTTTGGCAATTCATCTTCAAACTGAGTCAGATAAAGAATGTCATACCGGGTGTGACCAGCAGGAGAGGACAAACTCACTTTGTAATGTGGCTGTGACCCCTGGACCTCTTTCTCCATGATAGGGATATCAATCACACCCTCCGATGGAACAGGCACCCCGACACTTAGTACCCTGTAAAAAAACAAAAGCATACAAGTCAAGCGAAAACAAAATAGCTACAGCGATCATTGGGTGTTTCTCTTGCCCTCACAAATATTTCTTCTCCACTTGATGAGCTCTGAAGAGTTCGTGCACGTGATTGGCTGCATCCTCGCTCCTGGCCAATAGCATCACCCCAGTAGTTTCCTTGTCCAGTCGGTGGCAGAGATATAGATTAGACTCCGCCCGAATCCCGTCGATCATTTTGGACAAGATCGGCAGGACGTCGCTGATGTTATTTCCCACACCGGGGCCGCCTAAAACATTGGGAAGCCGAGAGGTCAAACAGGAAAACAGGACTGACCCGCATCCCCTTAATGTGCATACAGACAATCTAAATGGACAGTATAAACAGCACATGTTCCGATTCGACCCAAATAAGACAGTGACAGAGTGTGTGACTATAGAGTCGAGTGACCATGCCAAACTAGGAGTTAAGGCCACAACCGTTATATTATACATAACACACAGCAGTAGCAATCCAATGCAGCTGTTCGACTACAGAGCATTACACTGCCACAGTGGTTACACTGCCACAGTCGTTACACTGCCACAGTCAGAATAAAAGTGCTACTCAGCTAAATAATAGGCAATACAAATACATTTACCAAATATTAATCAAACTATTTTAATATGCCTGTGCAAGCCAGAGAACACATTCAAACCACCCTTTTCCCCAAACAAGCAAGTACGAAACAAAGAAACTACCTTTTCTTTAGGCCAACATACCGGATGTACCATACATCAACTCGTAAAAATTACAAACCATATGCATTACATATACATTGACAGTAAATGCAAACTTCACTTATGCTGCAAGTCTGTACATGTTGATACACACTACAAAATACAGAGTAAATAGCAGTAAATACTGTAATTCCATGTGATAACACCAGAGTGGATGATATATGAAGTACCATGCACAGGCACGCCGTAGGGCTTGTTGATGGCGACGATGTCCTGGTTGTGGAAAAGCAAACCCCGGTGCAATACTTTGGCCAAGACGTTGGGATGGACGGACTGCAGCTGCTGGGACAGCTGCCGGAGCTCAGCGACACGTTTTTGCGCCGAGGACACAGGGATCTGCGCAGAGACGCATCACTCATCAGCACCGTAACCAAGGAGTTACATGAAAAACGTAGTCCCAACATTGCTCCCAAAGCCCAGAAAATACACACCTCGCTTTCCACTGTTTTGTTTTTATCGCGCCGATATCTCTGGGCTAAATCGATAGCCTTTAGACCAGTTTTGGAGGTCGCTGCAGTATCTGACGGCTGATCTTTCTTCTTGGTAGCGGCAGCAAGTGATCGCACGGCCGGAAAAACTAATTGCTTTGCCGCACACAGCGGCCGTACCTTCTCCGATCGGCAGTGAAGACTTTTAATCCAAAACAGGTCATTGAGACAGATAGTTGCAAAAGTCCGTACGCATTTCATAGTTACTAACACTGCAACGACTTGAAACGTGGTGTAGATTTCATCCTTGAGTTAAAGGTCAGTTTAAAAAAATTGACAAATGCCTATACCGCCATCTTCTGTTCTGGAGTAAAAACCCCGCGCAGCAGTGGGCAACTCCGCTCCTTAAAACTGCATTTCTGCAGGTTTCTGGTATTATATATGCGATCCATATGAACTACATAACGTGATTTCCATAGTTACTTTCACTGGGTAATAAGTAAGCACTTATATAAGCTGCTTCATTTAATTAAATGTAATACATGGAACTGTTTATTTGTTTTGAATATGCGTTCTTATTAATGTAATTGCTTCTTAAATGTAACAAACGAATTAAGCACATTTAAATTAAACTGAATTGACACGTGCACATGAATTGCACTTCGTGAAATGTATGTGTGTTCATATCTAGCACTTTTATATATATTTCCTATTTGCACATATTTGCCGCTGTGAACTTGTGCAGTTTTCAATTCATCTGTAGGCATACTTAGCAAATACCAAGTGATGTGACAGTCCCCAGGTTAAGAACGAGATACATCCTCTAAGTCAAATTTGTCGTTAAGTAGGATACCTTGAGCCGCAGTTGTCCTAATGCTTGTACTTTCATTTCATTTTGTACATTTTGCTTTGATATAATGCAATGACTCACATCCAGGCTGTACCCCAGCCTTGTGCTTCAGGCCCTGACCCCATACCCAGTGGTGGACGTTGTAAAGGGCAGTATGGGCTGGGGTTAGCAGCTTTTGGAGGAAGGGGGGTGTGCATTGAAGCTTGCCCAGGGCACCAATGAACTACCATTGCCTTTGACCCTGATAAGTATAGGCAGGTACCTGGAAGATGAATGGATGGATACTGCAACAGTCACAAGGGCCAACTTAGTGCAAAGTGGTAGCCCAGGTAGATTGTGAATCTACAGCTATTTAAAGTCAGGTTATAAAACAGACATTCTGTTTATAAGTTAAGTATGTAATGTCTGTTTGCTTTGCCTGTACACATGGTACACAATGTCTTGCTGTCAACCATTCACCTACAATGCATTTTATCCTGAAATAGGTTGCAGGGTATCCAGAGCTTATCTCAGGCAACATATGACATAGTGATAAAATACTGTATATAAGAATGCAATAACAGGACCCTAATGGGACATCAACCTTCCATTTAAGTCTGCCTTTGAACAGAGGTATCAATATACTGTTTGAATGGCAGAATCTCTTACTGAGCATTGTCTCCCATGTGGCTGCAACACAGATGTCATCATCGCTGACTAAGTGATGTCACCGAGATCGCCAAGTGTGACTGATCTCTTTGAATACCAGATCTGTGTGATAGAGTTCGCTGTATACCTCAGCTGCGAAATGGAATCTCGTGTATACCACACCTGTATAATAACAGATCACTGTCCATCTTGTTTGTGAGCTGGATTCTGACACCAGTGTCACATCAGCATCTGTGTAAATAGATCACACCAGCTGGATACAGACCACATATGCCTTGGCTATAACACATCTGTAGTCAGGAATATAGAAGTGTTCAATGGAGTATCATATTTCAATTCTGCGACCTTCTGTGAGTTAACCTGTGACAGTCATCTATAATTTACTCACCAGTATGTGGTGAAGCCAGGAGCCCAGATGGCAATCCATTATTCAGCAGAACCTCTCACACAAACTCACCCCCCCCCCACAAACACACACACTTGGATGAGAGACCTTAAACACTGAATGACACACTTTTGACATGCACACTTATGGATGTGCTGACAAGCATCGTGTGCTAAGAAACTGGGCAGAGAAGCGAAAAGTCTGAATCAGCTGACAACGAACCAATGCAGACTCTACAAGGGATCCAAGCTTTCAAGTAAATGTCCACAGATGATCAGTTGAGTCGTTACTGAATCACAGGACATCTGCTTAAGTTTGTCCGTCTCTGCTCGTTGTTGGCAGCGTAACTCTCAATCCCAGGCTATGCTGATGTGCTGGAATCCGCGGGATCTGCCCCATCCAGCTGGTGTCAGGTTTTCCTGACCCACTGGCTTAAAACTTGAACCCGTAACTTCGGTTGAATGCAGAGCGGATCTGGTTTGTGTGATAGGGTGTCAGCCGGCAGCCTGCTGCCTTTTACTACAGCTCACACAGCAGCGACGATCAACAACGTACACACGAGCAGCTTTTGTATTTATTTTGTATTCATAAGATAATTACAGAAGAGGATTAGGGCCACCATAAAAATCTTATTTGAATTCTGACTTTAATCACAGAATTCTGAGTTTAGAAAAAAAAAGTTAGAATTCTGAGGAAAAAAAAAATCAGAATTTTGACATTAAAGTCAGAATTCAAATAATATTTTCATGGTGGCCCTAATCCTCTTCCGTTAATAACGGAGGTTCAAAATAGCTTAGATATATTTCACCTTCACGATAATCACGCACACCTCTGTCAAATAACTATTCTTAAACTATTGTATTGGTGTTCATAATTTATGTGGGCAATAAACGCACCTATTGGGTTATCCACTTTGTTGATATCCCAGTATTGAATATCATGCCAAAAAGCCACTTTTAATTGTTTTGACAGGCAAGTATGGAGAGAGGCTACCCCCTATCCCGCAGGAAGCGGCTCTTCGCTGCGTGAACACTCTGCCTGGCATTATTACAGATCTGTCGCCGTTACGCGGATTGCGTTTCACGGCTCTGAAGTGCATCAGGGATCCCCAAATTCATCCCCGAAGCTGTGATGTCACACACCAGGAAGTAACGAGCCGGCTTCATTCCTGGCTGCCGCTTGTAGGAGCCGTGCCGGGTCCTGGGCAATCGGTGTGTAGGTAGATTAGGGGAAACGAAGGGCTACTAAAGGAAACGTTAGCGCCAAAGCAAGAGGAAGAGAAAACTGTGAATTATCTGCGCCGCGAAGTAATTTGAAGCTTGTATTGAAATGTCACACCAGACAGGAATTCACGGTAAGGCAACCCCCGTTAGCGTGCCGTATAGGAATGGATGTGGAATTTTTGCAACTCTCAGATCCCACAGACTGCGCATTTTTGCAAAAGTTGCGTATAAGTTTCAGTCCTTCTTCTGTTGCGTAGACAAAGTGCTGGTCTGCAGATTGTAGTTCTCAATTAGCTTAATATCCTTAAGATTGCTGATTACTTATCAGGACATACAAATAACAAAAACAATAAAACACCAGATATTCGTCTTAAACACAAGTTAATGGTTGGCTTGCATTCGATGAAAGCTGTCAGATTTAGAGAAGGTATCTTTTGCCTTGTAGACCTAGAGGATTTCACATTTGACACGTGCAAGTGCTGTGAAAGAGTTTATTTCCCATCTGGAGCATAAGCGAGTGGCTCTAGTTGTAGGACAACTAGAGGGGTCCATGCCGAGCCCTATAGGTGTCTTTGGCTGGGCTGTGGAGACACAGGAAGGGCACTCGGGCGCACCTGCGGACGATAGCGGTTCTGCAAGTCTTGCGTGGTTGACCTGTGGTCGTTGTTTGCCCTGCTGTGTGAAAGTAAATGGACGGATGGATCAATTCCCACCACTTCCGCAGCTGCGGTTTTGGTCTATTCTACATCGCGTTAAATCGACGTGATCATGTTTCTGCATTTACGCTGCTTGATCTTGTTGTTGTAAAGGTATTCAAGTAAAGTGCCCTTTATCCAGCGCAGAAGCAGGTCTGTAATATAAACCTCTTTTTCATCTCTAACTATAATTATGATGAGCGAGTAATATTCAGTCTGTCCTGGGGATTATTTTTGCCATGGATTTTTGGTAGATTATTGACTCTTTGTAAACAACAATTTTTTTTGACAATTTTGATCCATATTTGATCAAGTTTCATGGGTTGCAGGCAAGCTGTGTATTATGGTGTCAGTTGATGAAAGAGGAACAGGGCGTTCCAGGAAAGTTACTTACAGGGACCAGAAAATTTGCTGGTCACGCTCCATACACAACCCTGCTGTTTAATAAAACTATGGCTGTACAGAGATATATGGTTTATTATTTTGCGCTCCTCCTGTAATTTTGTGTACAAGTGACTGATAAGCAACTTCACCCATGAATGAATCATTGGATTGATTAATTAATTAACTAGAAGCCCTTATCTCATTTCTGTGCTGGACCAATGAGTGATTAGATCCGTAAACTGCAGCCCGGAGCACAGCAGTGTGAGGTAGGGGGTTAGAACAATGAACTGTGCACTGTTAGACTTACTTAACATACAGTAAATGTTTAATAAGGACTCACAAGCCCTTCTGTACTACACCAAAGCTACTGTCGGGATAGTTGTGTATTACGTCGTGTGTATTTCTGTACATTGTCCTGTCTGTATCTAGGTATGTATGACTGGGCGTGTGAAATTGTGTGTCGGTGTGAGTTATGAATGCCGTATGTGTCTGTGCGTTGTGTGTGCCTGCGTGCACATGTGAACCCGACTCCTGTTCTCAGCAGTAACGGGAGCTGAGGGAGGGGTGCTGCCCTGCCTGTTCCCTGTCCCCTGTCCCCACTCAGTAACGCCCCCCCCCCACACACCACTTCAATCATTCATGCTCAGGCTGGGTCCTGTTACCCAGGTGCACGGGACATCTGCAGCTCACCGGGCTGCGTCTCACGGAGGACAGAGGCGGGTGCAACTTAATTGGGCCGCAATAGCAGATCTCTGGGAAGTCACATCTATTAATGGGCGTAGCTGGTTTGTACTTTTGTAGTGGGAACACTGTAACGTGCGATGAAACAGAATACTTATTTCAATGTATTTTTAAGTAGTGACTTTCACAGCACAGTTACCCCAAGGCACATAACAAATGTAGCAATACATGTCTAGTTCGTGGATACTAAATATCCATCCATCCATCCATCCATCCATCCATCCATCTTCCAGCTACTTCTTGCTGACTGGATCATGGGGAAAACAGTAGATCCACTGTATATGAGAATCATATCTATAGTGGGGGGGGGGAGGTTCCATTGTGTTATTTGCCACCCAGGAGACTAATTTTGTGTCCAAGGTTTCAAAATACTGAGGTATGTCCAAAAGGGTAATGTGCTACAGTGATTGTGGTCTCCTCTGTAAAGCCCACGATTTGTTGAAGGCTGCTTTTGGAGTGGCTGATTGATACCCATAGACTGTGACAGATATAGTGATTATTGATTCATTGATGGGGGTATGGATATGTACAAGCAAAATTTGGGAGTGGCTCAATATTCTCAGTTGTTGGCCTTTTATGAGATGGAGGTGGTCGTCTCCACCCAAGTGAGGTTCACCAAGTGGCACGTCCCAGGAATGCAGGGTGCCTCTGGATGTATGATTTTACTAACTTTACCAAAGTATTTAAAATCAAGTTTACATTTAATATGAATAATATCACTTTGCAATATTATCAGGTTTAATTAAAACTATAACTTAAATAATTTGTTTAATTAATAATTTATTACAGTATGAACACTTTAACTGGTAAAACAATTAGCAGTATTTAGCCATAAGAAGATTGTACATAAAACTTAAGCAAATAGTTGAATTCTTTGGCAACTTATTATGTCTTAGTTTTGAATTAAACATTTTGATTGCATTTTATTATTGACGTACAAAACATCAGTCACTGTGATGTTTGTCAGACGGCAGGGTTAGATGTCTTATTTCGAGATCCTCCGTCAGCTGGTTTGTGATGAAACCACATGTGACACATTAGGAACCCAGTAAAAACAAACAAATCCCGACGTGACCAATGGCCGGCGAGCCCTCTGCACTAAGAAACGGGGCTGCAGGGAACAAGGCCCTGCGACCCCCACCTCCCCACCCCCACCCCTGTCACCCGAGGCGGTGACCGAAGTGCCTGCTGGCTAAATTTGGGTGCGGGGGATCAGGTTCTGTTCCTGGATCACATGCTCCTGCCCTAGTTACCACATCTCCCTCGCTCACATACGCCGGCCCTACAGACTGTGAGCACTTCTGCACCCCCTAACCCTACTGATCCTTCTTCTTCGTTCGTGTCTCTCGATCTCTCCCTCGTCTTACCCCGTCCTACCCCGGGGGGCTGTCTTGTGGGGGGGGGGGGTACAGACTGACCCCGCCATGTTTCTGGTTCTCGTAGCGACGGCCGAGCTGAGGGAGTTCCTGGCCAAGGCCAGGTGTGGTGCGGTGCGTCTTATCAAGGTGGTCATCAGGAACGGTGAGTGTGGCTGAGTGCTGGCCACTGGCTGCCCGTGTCGACGGCTTATTGTTATTGTTTGCTTCCGAGAAGAGTGCGCATTGACCCTATATGTCTGTCCCACGTGTTTTTTTTGTTATGAGATGAATATCTGGATGTCTGTTTCTGCGTTTATGTTTTTATGGATAATGAATATGCGTCGTGTGTTTGTGGTGAAAGCTCGTTTTCTTCTTTCTAAGAGTGGATCTGATTTTTCCAACTAGTTTCCTCTTCACAGCTAGTTTTATGTCTTATAGTTTTATGGATCTGTTTCAATGTGCTTATGTCCATGTTGGATGTACATACTTGTGTAGTTCTGTATGATTAACGCCAGATTCCCCTCAATATGAAATGTAATACTAATCCAGCTATAGACTGGCTATTTAGCTAATGATTGGTCCACTGCTACTTATTGAAATGGTTAAGTTTCTCTATTGATCGTTCTGTTCAACTTCTGAACACTTCAGTAGTGTCATTTCCTTATCGTGGATGAATAATGACCGCCCCAATACACAGAGCACTTGGCAACAAGTCATGTGACCTGCATTGGTTAGTGTCTTCTGTGGCATCTCCGTTTGGGCTCATCATGAGGGCTGTCTGATACAGCAAGACCTGGGGAAGTGGTCATGATACTGCCCGCCTGACAGCACAGAGCTCCTGCGTGCTCCTGGCCCGGTGAAATGCCACCTGCAGGCACAGCTAACAGTGAACGAATGATCGAACAATACTAGAGCAGATCCCAGCAGCGTTGGAACCCTGTCACGGCTACACAAGAGCTCATAGAAGGCCAATATAAATGAAACTGTTTTTTTTCATTCTGTGAAATCTCACGGTGGTCACATGACTATCCCTGTGACCATGCGGTCACATGGCTGACACAGGGAATGACAGGCACGGGGTGCCGCTGGGATTATTTCTGGGTCCCAGGGAAGTGGACCTGCTTATTGATGTTATTTTTCAGCTGTGTCACTTAGGGAACAAACAGCTGAAGTTGTGGTGAAAATGCCGCCAGATCAGTTTGCTCTTCAGGTCACGTAGTGTACAGCTGTCTCGTTGCCATAGTAACAATACCTCTCTGTAAACAAGGTGCTGCTATTTGATTGGGGTGAGGAATCAGCTCTTCGGAGATCGATGTCACCTTCGATCCTTTAGCCCTCGGTGACGGCTACAAATACCTATGACAGAACTATGAGCACGCACATGCCGTGTGGATTTCGGCTGCTCAGCGTGTACTTTGCAGAGTCTGCTAGTGTGCGTGTGTGTGTGTGTGTGTGCGTGTGTGTGTGCTTTAGCCGTACAAATGGTGGGTGGAAAGTCTGTGCTGGAATGCGCAGAGCTTGGAATAGCACCTGCTGTATGACACCCCACCCCCGTCCTGGCACCCCCCAAGGACACACAGCCCGGGACCGTCTATGAGCGGCGCTGAAGTGGACCAGAACCAGAACCACACTGTTATCGACACTTCACACACTTTACACTTCAGCCGTCGCCAAGAAAAGGACTTCGGAGGCTCCGCTTCCTGTGGCGCCTGGAGAAAGCACAACTTCCACAGCAGCTCCTGGTGAAGCTCTACAGGTGCAGTGTAGAGTCAGTGATCACATGCTGCGTCACTGCGCGGTGCTCTGCAGCTCGGAGAACCGGAGGACCCTGCGGCGCATCATCAGGACGGCCCAGTATATCACCGGCACGCATCTACATCACTGGGAGGAATCCGCCGCGCCCGGCGCAGCGGCAGAGCCAGGAAGATAATCAAGGACCCAACCCACCCTGGACACAAACTCTTTACACCTCTGCCATCTGGTAGACGCTACAGAACCCTGTGCACACAGCCCGGCTGAGGAACACTTTTTACCCAGCATCCATCACACTTCTGAACTCGCAGCACTGATCTCAAACATTCGGAAGCAATATCCCAACATGTGCAGTTCCCATATTTATGTGCATTTATTCCACTTGAAAACTCTACTTCTGCGAACTTACACATACAATAAGGTGCTCGTTCGTATCTTTTGCATATATACTGACTGTACATAGTCTCCCATTATATTTAAGCCTCAAATCTTCTTAATTGTAAATATAATGTGCATCTGCTGGCATGTTCCAAACTAAATCTCATTGTACTTACAATGATAATAAAGCATCTATCTATCTATCGAAGAGACACTTGAATCAGCAGATCAAAGCGTCCAGAAAATACTCAAAATACTCAATGGTGCCAGTCAGACCAGACGCAGACTACTTCAGAGATCACTGGACAGACACCGGACTATTTTTCATTACCTCAGTGCTGGGCGTCACTCCCCGTTCCCAGACAGATGCCACATTTCACATCACCGCTGATATCAAACTGTCACCGCGCCCTGTCGACAGTGTCACCCACACCTCAGTGTTGCTGGCTTGCTGAGCTTCTCTGATTAAAAGTGGCAGCCAATGACTAAAGAGAGTCAGAGCGTGAGTATACAAAAGCGGCGGCGGATATAAAGTAGGGAATGTAGGGCCTCGAGGAAGCTGCGCTACGGTTATGGACTATAAGTTCGAGCAGCAAAAACTGTGTCGGCATCGTCTGGGTATTTAAAAAAAAAGGATTTAAAAACAGGACAACTAACCCTGTCTGAGCCGACACTTAAACCCGATCGTGGTGTGTGTCTGCATTGTGCTTGCATGATGGGAGATCCCTGCTGATGGACCGTAGACAGAAGAGATGAGGAATGGGGCTTGTAAATAATTGAACGATGTACAGAGACAGAAATTCAGATGAAGGGGCAGAGGGCTGTCATTTAAGCCTGGCGCTGACACACACAGGGGCAGAGGGGCATCAGAGAACAGGGAGCATGTGGTTCGATAACAGGAGAGGCGGGAGTGGGGGCTGTTTTGGGGCTCAATCCAGACTCTGCCTGCTCAGGTAGGCTCAGTCCAGAGAGTCATTGTTTCTCATTGCATCTCCCTGGAATGAATGGTGACCTGGGGTGGCGTGGAGCTTAGCAGGTGAGGGATCTGTGCCCATATCCAGGAGGTTGTGAGTTCAAACCCTGTAGAGTGATTATATCAGCATTGGGCTTAAGCAAGGCCCTTAACTCGCTCTGTTTTCTGATCGTTGCTTATGTCGCATCGGACGAGTATCTGCTTGAAAATGTATGAGGTGAGCGTATTAAGTGAGACGTCGTCTGGGAGTAAGGTGAGATGTGCTGTGTGTTTCAGAGCAGCTGGTGCTTGGGGCGTATCGAGAGCCGTCACAAACCTGGGACCGGGACTACGACCACTTCCTGCTTCCTCTGCTAGACCCCCTGGAGCCCTGCTATGTCCTGTACCGCTTGGATTCCCAGAATGCACAGGGCTTCGAGTGGCTCTTCATATCCTGGTCACCTGACCAGTCACCGGTATTAGCAACAAGACAAGTTACATACATGTACACGCATCCACATTTTTCAGGGGGCAGTAACAAAGTGGATTCAGCCAACAGCCCAAAATAGCTCATTTATTAATTCAATTAATTGTGCTAATACAAACAAAATATGAAAAAACATCAAATCTTCAGCACTTTAGCTGAAAAACTCTGTACTAGTATAATTATGGTTCTCCTATACTTACATTTTTTCTCCGAAATACCCTTAAATCTGCCCCATTTATACACTTAGCACTGCTGGTGATAGCCGGCTATACCCCAACAGGTGAGGCAAAAGATGCTGTATGCTGCAACTCGTGCCACCGTGAAGAAAGAGTTTGGTGGAGGCCATGTCAAGGATGAAATGTTTGGCACGGTGGAGGTATGGAACCAACAGTTTCCAGCAGAGAAGAGGAAATTCTGAAGCACACTGAGCAGTTATCTTGGCAGAACCCTGCTCGTTAACACTTTGTCTGGCTATTAGAGCTGATTTAAACATTGTTGATCTTATGGTACGCCATGTCCAGGGTTGAGTATACTGTTGCGTCACCTCCAACCTGGTGGTCGTTTTGTGTTTCCTGTCTGTGGCAGGAAGACGTCTCGTTCCAGGGCTACCTGCGTCACATGTCCTCGTGCTGTGGCCCTGCACCTCTGACCGCTGCTGAGCAGGAGCTGCAGCGGATTAAAACTAATGAGGTGAGCCCTGGAGACGCTTCGCAGGACTTCGCAGTCAATGGGCTGAGTGAACCTGGGTATTACAACCAATGAGGTGAGACCTGGAGAAACCAGGTTGAACTTTACAGCCAATGAGCTGAGTGAACCTAGGTATTACAACCTATGAGGTGAGTGATTGAAGCATTATATCTTGAGAAAACCAGTCTGTTTCCCAGATGCTTTTCTGTGTATATGCACAGTGGGTTAGAATGTGTGTTAAGATGTGTGCATGTCTGTACACATGTGCATATATCTGAATGTATGCAATTATGTGTGTGTGGTGGTATGCCTGTTTTAATTAGCAGCATACTAATCTTCAACCATAACATTATCTTTTCCAGGACAGAGTCGTGCGGGTGAGTCCATTTGCAGCACCCCCTGTGTGTCATGGGGTTTGTCACCCTGCATCAGACCCCCCCCCCCCCAATCTCCCATTATCTTTGTCACACTTTGCTTGTCACTAGACAACTAGGGATACATTTCATCAAAAGTAGGGATTTGATGGATCATCACTGAACTAAAGACTCTTGTTTTTTTTTGTGCTGGATATTCCCTGAACAGCTTTACTCTGTCTGCCAGGGGGAGTTTAACAGAGGATGTGTTGAAATCAAAGAGTAACCAATCTGAGCGCAATGATTGCCTTTTAGACCAAGAGGCTTGGGTCTTTCTGGCCACTTCTCTGGCTCTGTGGGCTTCCCCCTGGCAGAAGGTGTCCGTGCATGCCTGTGCGTGGGTTTACACACTCCCATGCGTCAGTGTGAGTGTGCGTCTCACTCATGTCTCCACCCCTTACCCCATGCCGACACAGGATGAGCGAAGGAGGCCCCCTGCACCTTTAGGTCGTGTAAAGGTCTGCCACCTCCTCTTCCCTCTATGATTTATTTCGGCTATGCGTCACTTACTTTACACTCTCCCTCTTTTTTCTGATTCACTCAATTCCTCCTCCCTCCTTTATGTGTTTGTTCTTTCTGCTGCCAGACATCTTAACTCGTGTCCATTGGGCTGTGTGCACATTTATTTGATCGTGAATGCAGGTGAGGTATGGCAGTATGCTGCAATTTAGGCTAAATGGACTATAATGCGTTCGTCTGTTGTGCATGTCGCCCCCTGCAGGTAAAAGCGGAGATCAGCATGGAGAGCAAGCACCAGACCATGCAGGGCCTGGCGTTCCCGCTGCAGGAAGCCGCTCGGCATGCTCTACAGCAGCTCATGCAGAGACGCATCAACTACATCCAGCTGGTGAGGCCTGCGAGTCCCAGATGCATGCAGACACCTGCCAGGGTGATCACCTAATCCATGTCAGCAGGGACACTTTGACCTACTTCAGGTTTTACCGTCTACTTTAAAAGCGAAAGGTTCCGTGCTCAGCTAAATGGTTTGTTTCCATAACTGAAAGATTCATCCAGCTGTTTCACGTTAGCATTAGTGACACATACATGGTTATAGGTGACTGACCAATCAGCGCACAGCAAGAACTCGGCGCTTAAGTCAAATCCGGGTCCATTTAATTAAAATGGTTGAAATCGTAGTTTACAAACCTTGCCGTAGTTCATGGTGTCCCTCCTGACATGGACTTGGTGGTTACCCTAACATACATAACACACCTTAACGCACACTTGCTCGTGTCATGTGACCGCAGTTGAGCTGTACTGGAACAGACCAAAACAAGTCCTTGCTCACCAGGCCTGGTTTGGTCCTTGGCAGGGGCTCGTTATTGCATGGGCTTACCGAGGCTGAAGCCCAGGGCTTTCTGCTAAAATGAGCCATCTGATCTTTTTTAATAAAATTAAACAAACGCCCCCCCCCCCCCCACCATGTTAACATGCCTCTGGTTCTCAGCTAAAACATATTTCATCAAAATGTTTAAGAATTTTTTTCATCAGTACGGTGATTTTTCCTATTTGTTTGGTTCGCTTGGCATACATCTGACTATGTGTCTCCATTTCAACTGAGGTCCAGCAGCACGTAGAATTCACAAAAGGAAGTCTTCTGTTTCCCATCCGCAAATCCTATCCGCACAGGGCCGGCGTGTGTGCAGGTTTTTGTGATAACCTGTAGGTCAGCTGTTCAAACTCCAATGTGAGGACTCTTCAGCCAATCAGTCCTCTAATTAGTAATATAATTAGGGAGTCACGGCGAAAACCTGCATACACACTTTGCGGATAAGATTGTGCACCCTTAATCTGGTTCACATCCTTGCATTAAGATTATATATCGAAGTTCATATTTAATGGTATTTGGATTCATTTATATGAAATTACTATATGAGATTCATTAGGTAGTATGGCAGCTAACCAAACTGGTAAAACTAGTCTAGTTCTGCCACCACCATTTTCACCTTAAAGTCTCCTTCCAAGCAGTGCATTATGTAGCACTGAGAAACCCAGCACGCTCTATAGGACACACAAACGCACGAGTGCACACACCCGCTCAGCAGCCATATTTGTCGCGCGACAGCGGCTGGATACGGAGAGGGAGACGATCGAGCTGGTCCACACCAACCCCACGGAGGTCTCTGAGCTGCCCCGCCGGATACCCATGGACACCCCGCGCTACCACTTCTTCCTCTACAAGCACCACCATGAGGGCGACCCGCTGGAGTCCTTGGGTGAGGGCAGCTGCCTGCCGCTTCTCACCCGCTGCTCCTCCTGCCCCATTCCGTCACTCCATTACCTGTTCGATAAAGCCTTATCGCATTGCCTCCTCCTGCCCCATTCCGTCACTCCACTACCTGTTCGATAAAGCCTTATCGCATTGCCACCTCCTGCCCCATTCCGTCACTCCACTACCTGTTCGATAAAGCCTTATCGCATTGCCACCTCCTGCCCCATTCCGTCACTCCACTACCTGTTCGATAAAGCCTTATCGCATTGCCACCTCCTGCCCCATTCCGTC
>JABFDZ020000131.1:7852138-7863975 GCA_019775955.2 Pollimyrus isidori
GGGCCCCACGGGCCCCCTGCACCCCAAGGGCCCCTGGGCAGCGGCCCCGCTGGCCCGGTCCGTAATCCGTCCCTGCCTACATGGGGTTGCTAAACGGAAGACCAGTAGAAAACCTTAACTTAAACAGAAAAGACATGCACAAGCTTGCAGAAAGAATGGGTTCTAAGTTAAGTCTGGTTTACAAATTTTGGACAATACATTGGAAATTATTTCACCCTCGTGTCTTTTAGCAAATGGCGGTATACATATAGGTGCTCTTCGCTTCATCTAAAACATACATTTTAAGACTGTAACTATAGTAAACATTAAAACTTGAAAGAACATTTTGGTATTTATCGAAATTTATACTAATTTACAATGGCTAAAGTTGCCATATTTCTCACGACACGAAATAATTTATCCGTGGAGATGAACAAACAATGCTACTTTTAAGCCTATATTTAAAATGCTGTAAATGTGCAATTCTCAGTTCTACTAAGCATAAATATACTGTATAGCACAACGTTTAGGTGGGGGTTCAAGATTATAGTATTCAAGATTCACCTGGTCTTGTTCTTGCTATATAAATCTATTTTTCAGATTCAATCAACTCGCGTATTTATATGAAGAGTAAATAAGGTCCTCAAATTATAGCTGAAACCTTACACACGCATGATAAAACAAGCGACACTTCATTATAAGGATGGTACATAACATTCATACATGGGGCAGCCCTGAGTTAAAGTGCTGTTTTTAGACCTGCTCTGCGCTTAAAATGGCGCCACCTGCAGCCAGGCCTGTATACTTAATCTGCAAGTTCCGAGAAGAAGGGGGATGATCTGCAGAACCGCCCCGTTTTCCTAGAACCAAAGCTCCGTAAAAAAATAACTCCGTTTGTACTAATCCGGGCGCCTGTCGAGCCCATTAGACGAGAGATTTCGGACTGTCCATTTAAACAGAGGGGAATAGAGGTCCCCCGTGGGCTGCGGGGGCCACACGTACAAAGCGGTACCGAGAACCCGGTTCCAGGAATTTCACATGAAACCAAATCAGTGCATGGTCAGTTGCTCACGAACACTTTCTGTCTGTGCTTCTTACTCTCAGCAGCCCAAAAGATAAGGCTTTCTGGACTCGCCGAGCTATGTGATCGGTTATATATGCTTTATAAAAAGCTTTGACTATTAACCATATGATTTTTTTAAAGACTAACTAGTACCTATATGCTGAATCAGCGTTCAAATCTTCTGTCTAAAAAAAGGAAACCCCGCGTGATCTCAAACTTGGATTATATTATCCGTCATGATTATGTGCACACAAAGGTAAGCAATTAGTCGATCATGATAATAGATAGATGTAGTAGTTGTAAGGTAGTAAATTCTGTGTATTTTTTTGAACAGCACGTGGTCTACGCCTTGATCTATCCCATTCGTAGTATATTTTTTCTTAACTTAAGGTTTTTATTTTATTTTACATATACAGTCGTCGAAAACAAAATTTTCCTGCTACTACCAAAAGTGGTACCACAACTGAATTATGCTTTACTTCTTGAAGTTAACAAGTAGATCTAACCTGTGTAATACGAACAGTATGCCTATAATATTTGGGGGGTTCTGAGAATTACAGCAGAGGAATAAGAAAACAGAAAGCAAAAGCTGCCAAGTTTGTTTAGCAGCAGATTTGTTGGTTTCTCAATATTTCTCAATACTATAAATACTAAACACTTCGCAAATACTCCCTGATGTCCACCTATGTTTTCGTAATACTAATTTTAAGAAAAGGTATCACATGTTGTGGCCTGTGGAAGTAAGCTAAATTTTTTAAATAATAAATGAAACTTAAGAAACGCAGGCCTAGTACCACCCTGGTGGAAGCCATACTGTACGTTTATCTTCTGCCATTTAATATTAATATTTCTAAAAGTAGGCCTACTTACGCGTTTGTTTAGATGATGTTACGTAGCACTGTTTCATAGCCGCATTGTTTTTAATCATTATTCGTTTTGTTTAAACTTGCACGGGCATTCACTCACTTTGTTCCTTCATTAATTAATTCAGATTAATGTCAGCTTCCTTTGACAATCCAAGGACATAGGCTACGCATACCTAATTTTATACCTATAGTACTGGTGTCCCGCTAGCTGGCTTTTTATATTATATGTATTTTGATGGTTCACAATGCGAATTTTTGCCAAACGTAGGTGCTGCAACTTTTTTTCAAATTATACCGTTTTGTTGAACAGATTGCCTTCCTATATTTAGACAACATTTAGAATATTATGCTTCCGAATATTTATATAAAGTATGCTCATTTGTATGGAGATCAGTATGGATTTAATTTATTTACAGTATTTATCTATTTGTTTATTGGAATTCATACTCAGTTTTAATGTAGCTTGGAAAGAGCGCCATCTAGGACCGCAGAATGAGATCGGAATTCAGTTGCCCATAAATTCGGGCGGTTTGCAGGAATCTCTGACCTGGGAGGAGAGATTCACTTTCTAAACTTGAAACTGTGTCATATTAGAAAACTTTAATATTACCTGAGGGCATCTGCTAGCGTCTCAGTTCTTGGTAAACCACAGGACATACAACACTTTTTAAATGAGTCATATATAGTGTTACACGACTGTGTTTGTGGATCTGTTAGTGCCCCAGAGTGTCAGCTAGTTCCACGGATATGTTTATCTGTTCCTGGTGTTTTGTTAATTGCTCAGCCACAAACAACAATAAGGCACTGCAAATCTTTATATCACAAATACATTATATAAGCTCCATCCATTATTTAGGCCCCATGCATGTTTAGTTAAATGACCTTCATTATTATTGTATTGTATTGTGTATTGCCCCCAAAGCTAATGCTAAGGAAGGACTACACAAGCTGTACGAGGCCATCAGTGAACTGCAATCTCTCCACCTGGATGGATCTTTTATTATCAATGGGGACTTCAGTCATGTAAACCTAAAGACTGTACTGCCCAAACTCCACCAACATGTCGAGTTGGTCTATACAAACATCAGATCCGCATACAGAGCAACACTCCGTCCCCACCTAGGCCTCTCTGATCACACTACAGTAATGCTCACTCCAGCATACAGCCATGCTGCTGAGGGAGCAAACTAGGGTTGGGTCGATAGACGATGCCATCGTCCATCGCCGATGTCCGATAGACATCACGATGCTGAACAGGTGTTTCGCGTTTGATCCCGCAACAGCAGCAACCAGCTCGCGAAAAACACACACTTAATCACACTATACAGCCAAATGAAATGCATGCTTTCAATTTCCGCATCTTTACTTTATTATTATTATTATTAATTATTATTATTATGAGGAGGAAATAATAACAAGGAAGTTGTTAGCGATCACAATTCAAATTACAGTGAACTACAAATAATAAGTGAGGCATACAAAAACAGCAGAAAAAAATCAAAATCTTTTGAATGAAATTAGATTAAATAAACTACACTAAATATGCTTTTCATGGTTTTACTATAACAAACAGAGCTTGGAACAAAAAGCAAGTTTAAATATGGAGGTTTCTGGACAGAAATTCTAACACGCTCACCTTTTCTGGCTTTAATAAGCTGCGAAGTGGAGTAACAACATTCCCCGCTGTGCTCAACACACGTTCAGATGGAGCACAAAAAGGACCATGCGGGTCAGGTAGTGGACACGGTTGGCTGCAATTAATTAATTCATTATGAATTAATTATTTAAAAACATCCATCCCCCCAACCCGCCGCCTACGACGACCATGCCATCGTCCATCGCGATGTTTCACATTAGACATCGTACGATGCCAAATTGGTCGACATCACCCAACCCTAAAGCGAACCAGAAGCTCTGGTTTACAGCAGAAGTTCATAAACTGCTGGAAACCTGGGATGCTGCTTTCAGTGTGAATGAAGGCATCGCGCTTAGAGCAGGAAGAACCAGCCTGTCCTGGGGCATCAAACTGGCAAGGCGTGGTTATGCACGGAAAATGAATAACTGCTTCTCCTGTTTGAGAGATGCGCAGCGCATGTGGCAGGACATCCAAGCCGTGACGGACTGCAGGACACCAACACCTCTTACTAGACACACTCAACACCTTCTATGCCAGGTCTGAGGACCAGAACACCGAGCCAATGCAGAAGACCACCTTGCTTCCATACAACCAGGTTCTGTTCCTGTTTGCGGCTCGGAGTCTGTGCTGATCAGCTGACTGTCGTCGTAAGGGACATCTTCAACACCTCCCTGAGCCAGGTTGTTGTTCCAGTGCTTCAAGGCTGCCACCATCAGACCTGTTCCAAAGAAGGCTACAGTTCAGAGCTCAATGTCTACCACCCAGTAGCATTTAAATCAAACATCGTGAAGTGCTTTGAGCAACTAGTCCTGACCTACATCAGGAACCAGCTCCCCCCATATTGGGCCCACTACAATTTGCGTACTGCACAAACCAGTCTACAGACAATGCGATGTCGCTTGCACTTTGCCTGGCCCTGTCTCACCTAGAACACCATAACCCCCACGTGAAAATGCTGTTCATCGATTCCTGTTCAGCATTCAACACTATCATCCCTCAGCAGCTGATCGGTAAGCTGGACCTGCTTGAACTGAACACCTCCACCTGCAATTGGATTCTGGACTTCCTCACTGAGAGTCCCCAGACGGTCCAGATTGGCAACACCAGCTCCACCGCCATGATGCTGAGCACGGGTGTCACGCAGGGTGGTGTGCTGAACCTGTTGCTCTTCATGCTGCTGACTCACAACTGCACCTCCAGTTCCAGAACCATTTTATCAAGTTTGCAGTCCACACCACCTCATGAAGGACAAGGATGACATGTTGTCCATAGAAGAGGTGCGCACTCTACTTGCCAGGTTCAAGGACAATAATCTGTCGCTTAATGTTGGTAAGATAAAACAGCTGATTCTTGACTTCAGAAGCTCTGCATCAATGGTGTCACAGTGCCTAATAGTCCCTTGGTGTTTACATGACAGAGGGCTTCTCCTGGACCATCAACACCAGTTCCCTGACAAAAAGATCCCAGCAGCGCCTGCACTTTCTGCGTCGACTGTAGAGTCGAGACCTTCAGAGGATTGTGCAGACAGCTGAGTGCATCATCTCTCTACGCAGCCTGCGGGGCATTTATACCTCCCGCTGCATCTATATGGCCACCAGCATCATGGCTGACCCCCACCATCCCTCTCACGGACTGTTCTTCCATCTGGAAGAAGATTCTGCAGCATCAGGAGCAGGTCTGCTAGACTGTGCAATAGCTTTTTCCCCCAAGCAGACCAGTTCCTGAACACCATGCTGCCCCCCTCCACACTGGTCTGTGTCCTTAACATCTTTAACTCCCCTTATACCAAACAAATGTTTCATTCTCATTCCATACTTGTAAAACTGCTCATATTTGCACAATGTAATTGCACAAGGAAATTGCACAGCGGTACACTAACTATACGGCCAGCATATTTGCACTGTTTTTCATAGTCCACTGTCTATTTTTGTATACAGTGGTACCTCGGTTCTCAAACTTAGTTTGTTCTGGACTCTGGATCGAATTTTTCCCATAAGAAATAATGGAAAACCAATTAATTGGTTCCCGGCCCCCTAAAATTACACCTAAATAAGTTTTTCTTTTTAGCATTTAAACACAAAATTAACAGGGTAAAACCAAAAGAGCATTTTTTTCTTAATGGCTTCCAAAACGATAAAGATCTTATCCCAACATTACCTCTGTCCTGCCCTGATCATCTGCTCCTTCTGTGTGCCACGCCCCCTCGTTAACCTTGTGTGGGATCCCCATGTGATCAGCCATTTCTGGTTGTTGTCATTAGCCTTCTGTATTAAGTCCGTTAGTTTGTTTCCCCAGTCCAGACATTGGGAAGGTTCAACTGCTTGCAGGACTGGCTTAAAGCAACACATTCTGATCCTGATGCAATGCATTACGGTTAGATGCATTGCGACCTCTCACCCGGCTGCACAAACTGGAACCACCTCTGTGACAACACACCTTTGCCCTTATTGGCTGAAGAGTTTAGTTACACGCATGACGCTTGTATCCCAGGCAGTTCCGATGCATAATCTGCTATTTCTCCCGAATATCACGTAAAGCAGTGAGAACTGGTTTTCAGTCAATTTACCTGGTAAAATAAAGTTTAAATAAATTACATAAATGCTCTAATAGCACACGTAAGTTAATGGTTTACTTATTATTAGTTACTGTAATGTTGTGCTGTTTTATTTGGTCAATCGTCCAGTGTGTGAAGAAGGCATTCAAGTAAGAATTGCAGAGTAATATGACTAATTTCCTGGCACGTACAATTTATATTAGGTAGCTATTCTTAGATTTATAATGGAATATTTCTTCTTGCATGGGGATGACAGTATGAAAGCGTGACAGTTGGCAACCTTGTAAACATACGTTTTTTTAAAATGTTTTACCTGAGTTTATTGTCATGTGTACAAGTACGAGTACCGTGTACAATGAAATGCTTGCTTGCATGTGCACCTGCATACAGTGAACATAGGCAACAAGATGGATAGACAATAGGACGACAAGTGAATGTAATGATGAAGTAAGTTATAAATAAGTAAATAAATAAGACCAAAATCACAGGAATAAATTTAAACAGAGACAAAAATATATGTGTGGGTAACGGTGTAGGTGACACAGGTGACTGATTGTTCATGAGTCTGATTGCAGTTGTGTAGAAACTGTTCCTAAACCTGGAGGTGCGCGTCCTAATGGACTGAAGCTGCTTCTCAGATGGGAGGAGGGTGAGAAGTGACAGTGCAGGGTGGCTGGGGTTCTGCCTGATACGGTTCACTTTCCTGAGACAGTGTGTAGTGTGGATGCCATGAATCGCAGGGAGCTGGGTGCTTGTCATCTTCTGTGCTGAGGTCACCACTCGCTGAAGAGCTCTGATGACCTGAACGGAGCAGCTGCTGAACCAGGATGTGATGCATCCTGTCAGGATGGATTCCATAGTGCATCTGTAGTATCTGCGCAGGGTTGTGGGGGACATCCGGGCTTTCCTCAGTCTCCTGAGGAAGTAGAGGCGTTGTTGTGCTCTCTTGACTATTGCCCAGTGTGACTTGACCATTTAAGGTCATCAGTGAGGGTGACTCTGAGGAACCTAAAGCTGTTGACCTGCTCCACAGCCTCACCTCCGATGTAGGTAGGGTGGCGCTCTGCTGCCTGCCTAGTTTTGTTGACATTGAGGGGGAGGTTGTTGTCCTGACACCAATCTTCCAGCAGTCTGACTTCCTCACTATAGGCCGTCTCATCGTCCTCGCTGATCAGACCTTATGTAGTAAACCCACCACACTATGTGGCATCTGGGGAACAAAGGAAGCACATAGGGGCTGAAGGGAGAGTGACATGGAGGGAAAACAGGATGACCAGCAACACCTGCTGGCCAAACGGGGTAGAGACACGAGCACAGAGTCACACCATTAATGACTATGACACCAGTACTGCTCACCCATAGCAGGCACTTAAATACAATGGTAAGGAGGACTAATGAGAGGCAGGTGTGAATCATCAAAACAATCAATCAAGAATGAGACAGGGCAACAAGACACAGGTGAAGAACCGAACACTAATGAACACAGAACTAAGGAACTTACAACGCTAAGGAAATACCAGGAAATTCTACACTAGCAGAAAATCAAGAAAGAAGTAAAAGAGAACAACCAAGGCACGGGCAGAGAGCCGTAAAGAAGACAAATTAAACACAGGGATAATCAATATTAAACTAAGGATAAACCATTAAACAACAAAATGAGTGAGGCTGGCCTTGAACCACTTTGTGCTACACACACAACCCACTGAGCAATGCAGCAGCTTCAGGAACCCAGAAAACACGCTAGAAACTAGTACAAAGACTGGAACAGGATGGCTAGCAACACCTGCTGGCCAAACAGGGACCAAACACATAGCACAGGGATGGATGGGCACTGATGCTGACAATCCTCAATTTCTCTTTCATCTATTTATATATTTTAAGTGACATAGAGCCACCATGTTATGAAGGGCGGTATATTAAAAATAATTTGAATTTTAACTTGTCCCCAGCCTGAGAACCTTGCTGCAGACCACATTCGCAAAGCCAGAGGCTGAGGAAGTGAGCACATTTAATCACAGCAATGGGGTAGTAGAACCAAAGATGCTGCGTGACACACCATCACCTGCACCTCAGCTGGACACCCCGGAAAGCCCACTAGACAGCAAACCCCTGCTCTGGGACCCCACAGAGGACCTGCGCTGCCTCACTCGAACCTTCCACCAGCTTCATGCCTCAGGTATGCCCCTGAACCTGAGGCTGCTACGCCCACTGGCATATTGTTACATACCCTTAATAAAAAAATAATTTTACCGAGCTGTCGTAAATAAATCTAAATGCACTGCAAATCCTTTGCTCGGAAGCCACTAGCAAACCATCAGTAATCATTTATGTACAGAAATGTTCTGATTGTTCATAACCTGTATGTATGTCTCTGTATGTAAGTGGTTCTTGAATGAGTGTTGCTCAGGACTAATCTTTTATAGCAGCCTTTTAACCTCAGGGTCCATTACCGTTGCTGTTCTTGTAGTTCTTGATCCCTCACGCCCAAGCATCTATTTGGGCACCTTGTTGCATGTAAATACCCTAAGAGATTTAATAGTGCCCTACCTTCCTTGTGAATTGTATAAATAAAGTACAGATGACCAGATTGCCTCTGTAGGTGTTATGGACACACACTACAAATAATTTGCACGCAGAAGATAACTTCACGATGGCCAATTTGATCTCGCCGTAATTTCGAGGTCATTCTCTGAATCTTCTTTTTGTTAGCACAAAATGCTGTGTCACCTACAAATTCCTGCAGTTTAATATATTTGGTTTTTCCTGGTTGGTGCAATTTAATGGGAATGGAGGTGACCATGGAAACAAGGCCATCAGAGCCTGTCTTCTCCTGTAGGCTGGTACTGGGGGCCTGTGTCGGCTGGTGAGGCCCAGTTGCTGCTTCGGGACGAGCTGGAAGGCACCTTCCTGGTACGGGACAGCTGCCACCCGCTCTACATGCTGACTCTGTCTCTTAAGACGGCCCGAGGTCCAACCAACGTGCGCATCAAATACAGCAACGGCCAATTCTGCCTGGACTCCAGCTGCCAAAGCAAACAGTCTCTGCCTGGCTTTGGCAGCGTAGGTGAGCTGGTGCAGAACTATGCCAGGCCCCGGCGCCCGCTCAGCTTTGGAGGACATATGGCCCCACCTGGCCTCTCGCTCAGTGACGCCACCGTGCCACTCAGGTTGGTACGCCCACTGCGGATACGCAAGACCTGTCCCTCCTTGCAGCACCTGGCACGCCTCGTGATTAACCGTGCCGCCCCAGCTCCGGCACAGTTGCCCCTGCCACGTCTGCTGGTACAGTACTTAGAGGACTACCCTTTCCGACTCTAACTTTGCCAGGACTTCACTGGGACGGGGGGCAGAAGTTAAAGGCCTGATTCCTAAGTGGCCACGGCAAGGATAAGAAGCATCTTGTATGAATTTGAATCACTAAGTGGTTAAGAAGTCTGCAGTAACCAATGCCTAGAAAACCAGCTTAATATATACAGCATTCTGGGAAATGTAGTGTGAGACGTACCTTGTTCTCTCGTTTGTGATTGCAACCCAGGAGGAAAAAAATTAAATTGTTGTTGAGATATTGCTGCTTCTGGGTAATGTGGGTATCTCACTGCGTAGTCATTGCAGTGTCAGCATGACAGAACATTTCCCCTCTGCATTGTGATCGGAGGGCGTGTTTAGATCTAATAAAAGGTGAGCTCACTAACGGATGCACTAACTGGCTTGCTTAGGTCTGAATTAATGCCAGAGCATTGTCCTTTTAATAGGAATGTCAGGGCCGAGGGGGGAGCCTTGCTGTTCTCTGTCAAACATTTTCAAGCCATCTGTACCATATTCTTCCTGTTGCTAAGACCTTTGAATCCAATGCCGTGAAAATAATTAGAGAATTTCTTCTAATACTGTTTGGTTGTTGTCCTTGTAGACCAAGCTCTGGTTTTCTAGAAGAATTCTCTGACAAAATTTTCTGTGTTAGTAATGTCTATGATATTGCAGGTTCATGCTAGTAACTCTCGAAAATCCGTTAATGTGAAATTGTTAAACCTGATACATGATATTATAGTTCTTACCCATAACAAAGAACAAACCCTTGATCTATTAGTTAAAAATACACCTTTCTCTTATTTTTATAAATCTGATTTTCTGGAGTCCAGTTATAAAATTGAATCTCACTCTTCATTCTGGTGTGTTAGGTGATTTATATAATTAAATAATCTCAAGGGTCTTAATATCTCTTACGTTCTGGAGTCTAGCTCTGCCTGTGTCAAACAGAGGATCCTTAACGCCACTCTTCATTCTGGTGTGTTAGGTGATTTATATAATTAAATAATCTCAAGGGTCTTAATATCTCTTACGTTCTGGAGTCTAGCTCTGCCTGTGTCAAACAGAGGATCCTTAACGCCACTCTTCGTTCAGTGGCCCCTGTGAAAACTCAGACTGCATCCTTCAGATGTTCATTAATAGTTTACAGAAGAACTTTGCATCCCGAAGACTCAGAAATGGAGGCGATGGCGTTTGTAGAGGAATTAATGGGACTTTTAATGGAACCTTTTAAAGGAACTTTATTTGAACACAGAAATAATGCCTTTCTTGTGTGTCCTTTTATTCAGTATCTATTGCTATGTGTGAATGGTTGCTATGCTACTCGACCTGCTTTTTTTTTAAATTTCCCTTAGGGTATAAATAAAGTGATTTGAATTAAACTGAATTTAATCAGGCCTCTACTGTAAATCACATGGCTTTCAAAGACTACCAGTTTCACTGTATCTTTCCTGAAATTAATGTACATTCACTTCCCTATCCTCCTCAAAGAAAAAACAGAAGCTGTTTTAACTGAAAGCCCCTAACCAGATCACCAGTTTTAGTACTTGCATACTTAACTGTTGATGAGAATGCTATCCCTTTGTTTCAAGTGGTCTTTCATCTTGTTGATGCCTCTCTTCACATTTCTGCTCACATTAAAGTCTTATTGTTAAAAAAATCACCTTGTCAAAGTCCTCGCTCCACTTTAAAGATGCAGAATAGCTTGTTTACCCACCTGCTCAAAGACTTTGATGAAGTTTGAATGTCCATCCATCAATCCATTATCTCCCGCTTATCTGAAATCAGGTCACGGGGGCAGCAGTCTCAGCAGGGAAACCCACACTTCCCTCTCCCCGGCCACTTCCTCCAGCTCCTCTGGGGGAATCCCGAGGCGTTCCCAGGCCAGCCGAGAGACATAGTCCCTCCAGCGTGTTCTGGGTCTACCCCGGGGCCTCCTCCCAGTGGGACATGCCCGGAATACCTCCCCAGGGAGGCGTCCAGGAGGCATCGTAATCAGATGCCCGAGCCAACTCATCTGGCTCCTCTCAATGCGGAGGAGCAGTAGTGGCTCTACTCTGAGTCCCTCCCGAATGACCGAGCTCCTCACCCTATTTCTAAGGGAGACCCCAGCCACCCTGCGGAGGAAACTCATTTCAGCCACTTGTACTCACGATCTCGTTCTTTCGGTCACTACCCATAGCTTGTGACCATAGGTGAGGGTAGGAACGTCGATCGACTGGTAAATCGAGAGCCTTGCCTTTCGGCTCAGCTCCTTCTTCACCACGACAGACCGATGCAGTGCTCGCATCACTGTGGATGCCGCACCGATCTGCCTGTCCACCTCCCGCTCCATCCCCCCACTCGTGAACAGGACCTGGAGGTACTTAAACTCCTCCACTTGGCGGAGGACCCCATCCCTGACCCGGAGAGAGCATTCTACCCTTTTCCGGCTGA
>JABFDZ020000131.1:7873193-7897029 GCA_019775955.2 Pollimyrus isidori
TCTTTGGAATCACTCCAAATGCAGGACACAGGAACATGTAACATCAAAACGTCAATGACAGACCTGGGGTTATAGACCGTAACGTGGACTTCAAACAATCAAATTGACAGTTAACAGCTGGTCACAATCGGGGTTGTATATGTGGTTAATAAGGGGACGTGGCACACAAGAGGATATTTGTTGTCTCATGACACCAACCACAATGAGCTTGTATACATATTAAATATAAGTTTGCTACGACTTAATTCCAAATCGCACCCCCTTTTGCCCAAAATTCAAATCTTGTCGTCCAATCACACTATGGTATTCCAGTCTGCACGGCCTATCAAGCTGGCATATTCCAATTTACACTGCCAAGTTATCAAAGTCACTGATAAAAAAAATGTCTTTATTTTCACATTAATTAATTAGTGACAATTAATTACGTTCCTCTGTCAACTTTGTTCAGAAGTGTCCGATTTGACACAAACTCGGTGCCAAAAAACGGGTCTCTTTACTCCGACCTTACACTAATTCAACATCTGAACACCTGCGCCGCTAAAACATTCTCGATCGGGGATGCGCAGCCACCTTTTACTCATGCCCATTAACATAGATAAGGGACAGTGTAATTTCTGTCTATTCGCTAGTAGCCCATATAACATGTCGGGAAATGCTATGTGCGGTGATTATTAAACTTTGCGTCTTAGAGTTTAACGTTATAACATTATATCACAAGCACCCACCAGTAAAAAGTAAAAACGTGGTCACAGGCTCCGATATGTCTGCACACTGAAATTTACTCTACAGAAATACAGTGGTACCTCGGTTCTCAAACTTAATCCGTTCCTGACTCCGGATGGAATCCAAAAAAGTTCGAGTTCTGATGTAATTTTTCCCATAAGAAATAATGTAAAACAAAATAATTGGTTCCCGGCCCCCCAAAATTACACCTAAATATGTTTTTTGTTGTTAGTATTTAAACACAAAATGAAAAGGATAAAACAAGAGTTTTTTTCTTAATGGCTTCCAAAACAATACAGATCTTATCCCAACATTACCAAACAGTGAGAACTGGTTCTAAGTTAATTTACCTGGTAAAATAAAGTTTAAATAAATGGCATAAGTGCTCTAATAGTACACTTAAGCTAGTGGTTTATTTAATATTGGTTACTGTAATGATTTATTTGGTTAATCGTCCAGTCTGTGAAGAAAGCATTCAAGTAAGAATTTTATTGTAGTACGACTCATTTCCTGGCACATACAATTTATTTTAAGTCAGCGTTCACGGTTCGACTTATGATATTCAGATCGAGTACTTGGTGGAGCTGGTTTGTTCAACTTTCAAGAAATTCGAGTTCTAATGAGTTGGAGAACCAAGGTACCACTATATTTGTATCGTGTGTAACGTTATATGACTGTGCTTATTGGCTACAGGGTCACAGTGTTCAATGCAGGGTCACATTCACTTGTTGGCAAGAGCTATTATGGGTATCTACTGTTTTACTGTAAATATTAACTAGTTATCTGTCTAGTCAGTTAATGACATTCATTTGAAGTACACATAAATTAATGTAATTTATTAGGCCACCTGAACCTAAGTATGAATAACAGCTACTAATTGTCTTCACTGAATGTTATAAACATTTAATCTGTGTAGTTTGCCTAACTAACAGTGCAGTATTGTACTCATGAGTATTGTAAGGAATTCACTTGCAGAATTTAGTTTCAGCAAAACAATGGTTTAATGAACAGTAAAAATAATACAGTGTAGACAAAAAAGCAGGTCAAATACAAATTAAGGGTAATTCTTCACCCCCCTTCATACAGCAAAACACTCTCACCAACATGGTACTGTGTATAGGTACTGTGAGTGAATTTGCATTGAAGCACAGCCCCTCTACCCCATGTTCATGGGCACCTGTCTGCCTGCATCTTTTGGTGGGATGCAGGGGATCTCACTCTGCTGTGGCAAGCGAAAAGAGAGCTACTTGGGCAGGAGGGTGTACCAGGTCTTACTGATCTCCTGGTGGACAAGAGATTCAGTGAGAAGGAACTGAGCCAGTACTGCTGCAGGTGAACGCATGGCGAGGGGGTCGCCATCCACTTCAGTGAAAGCAGCTGCATGAACTTGAGGGGTGGAAGGGAGCGATGGCAGGGGGGTGCCACCGCTGGACCAGGTGCACAAGTAACATATCTGGTAGGTGCCAAAACGCCACACCAGGTGCATCCAAGACGTGCCAGGTGTGCAGCTGCATACTGAGGCAGGCATCATTACCAAGGCGGGCATTGTCCTGAAAAGGTACCACTGTGCCAGAGGGTCTACATCCCTGGAGTCATTTTTAATGCAGGTAAATTCCAGGTTGGTATCTCTTTTATACATTATATTTTATATGGTTTGTATGTGTTTAATAAAAGCATTATTCACACTGAAATTTTTCATTGACAGAAATATTTTTCCGTTTTTCCGGGAACAAGTGGAAATGCACGGAGTTTCTAGTTATTCCGACTGGGAAGGTCTCCCAAGAGGAATAACTGGAAATTCCGTGCATTTCCACTCCAGTTCAGGCCAAACGGGCGGAACCAAAACTGGAGGACTGTGTGGGTGACCAGTAAGTACATTTTTTTCCTCACCTACCAAACTATTGTTCCCCAGCTTCATATCATGTCAGGGTTATTGAGATTGTTCCCCTTGAAAGATTAAATTATTTTTGCAGTGTTTGTGACCGAGGCACTTGCAATTCATGCATCAGCCCTTTAGATTGTTTAGAACTCAGTTGCTTTGTGTCACTTTGGAAACGCATATCAAAGGGCTGATTCAGGCTCCTTTATAGCCGAGATAGGTTTGTAGTTTGCAGTCACCTGTGTAGCTACGTTTGATATTTGTGATCTATAATTTCAAATATTAATCCTTTTTCTTTAGGTCTTGTTACTGTTGTTCCCCACAGTGGCTGAATCAGTAATGAAGCGCGTGAAATAAACCCAGTCCAACCTAAGTTATGCAGTATGCACCCGAAATACTGTCTTATGGCCCCATCTTGTGTGTATCTTGTTAAACTGCATGTTATTCCTAAATATCCAAAGTTAATGTGGTGTTATAACTAGGGTGGCGATACTATGTTTCAGGTCTATTCTTATGTATTTGTTGCCATGGCGGTATAATTAGTGTGACATAAAGAACAAAAGTGGATTTAGTAACCCTCTTTATAAAATAGAGATAGATCTACTGATTTAATAGGTGGTTCTGCAATTATTATCCACAGATCTTGATAATACAGCAGCAGCTCGACTTGCTTAGCATATGGCATGCTGCAGTGCGTTGAAATTTTTTGAAATATGATCTCAAGCATGGTTAGCCTGAGTTATTGTAATCTCCTATTCTTTCTAACAGAAAGTGAGAACGCGTTTTCTTTCTCTCTCGCTATCTTCTCCGGATAGGTTACATTTCACGGCACATATGGATATATAAGGGTTAAATGTTGTTCTTTAATGACTTATTTTTGTTAAAATTAACGTTACTCGTAGAAGTTTGTAAGTGACGGTGGTCAAATTTAAATAAAACACCCAGAGGGTCTACATCCGTGTTTGTCGAAAGCGGAATTATGTTGTGACGAAATTGTTATTCTCCGGAAGTTATTTATGTTGGACTTCGTCTCCTGGCAACGTTCACCCAGAAAAGACTTCCGGTGGTAGCTAGGTGTTTTTTTTAATGTTTACTTTAAAGCTTGCCGAGTAATTTCGTAATTTTTTTCGCAGGAATCTCACATTGTTTGGGTTCCTCAAAACGAGCAAGTTCATCTGTACAAGTGACAGTTTTATTCAGTATGCTTAAATATCATAATTGGGAACTTTTAATTTTGAACCCCGTGTAGCTATCGGTAACTTGCTATTTAGCAATGCAATCTACTAGCTGTTATTAAAAATAAAACATCGCCTGATTACATTAGCAATGATATTACCGATAGCATCAACCTAAACTTGTGTGCCGCAGACACGGAAGAGCTGAACAATTTTATTAGAAAAAGGAAACACCAGAGTAAGCTCATCTCGCTGTAGATATGCATGTAGATGCTTAGTTAATGTCACCCAGAGACAAGACCAAGCTGTTCACACTTGCTTATTGACTTATTTCCGTCAGTTCTTTTTGTCTCCTGTGTTTATCTGAATTATGAAGTCATATCGCTGTTGTAACACATTGCTGAACACTGTATTTAATATCAAATATGTAAATGGTACATTGTGTAAGATCAGGGGAAAGCAAGCGCAATCGACTAACGTCAGTGTTTTCTTCACATTTAAACGCTTACTGCATAATTTCTTATCGAGTGTACAACAGGAGAGCTGACTAATTCGAATTATTTTCTTTTAATACATGCCAATTTACAGAAAAATATACACTGTAATTTTGTCGTCAGTGTAGTTTTTTTGTTTTTGTATAGAAATAAACTTGCGAAGGGATTCATTGTCACCATAAGAGAGTGAAGTTGATTCATTCACATGGTTGTGTTGTCTTATACGAGAGATGCCATTCTGAATGACTGAATGAGTTTGAATGACTATCAGTTCAAATGGTATAACTGATAAAACATCAAACTTACACAAATACAAATCATTAAGGCCCACTGAGTGAAACGGTTATCAGGTAGATGTTGGTTAGCTATTGATTATTTTGGAACATATAACTGTATTTTGTGACAGGAGATGATGATGATGTTGGCATGTTTTTGTTCAGCTGGCTTAGGGATGAGCCACTGCTCAGGGACTGGCATGAACCTCCAGCAGGCAGAAAACGGGATGGAAACACCAGAACCCTCTCCTTCAATTCCCGAAGACTGCCCACTCGCTCAGCTACCCCTGAAGAGCAAGGTGGGGATCCCTAGGACCGCAGCTGAATGCAAAATGAGGGCACAGATGGATGGAGCACTCCCGCAGAATGGAGTCCAGAACTGTGAGGGGCAGTATGTGGGAGGAGTCTTGGAGATGCCACGCCCATCAACTAACTATACCCATATGAACACTCTGGGGTGTCCCCTTCTTGATAAAGCTATGAGAGCAGGTGAAGAGGATGAGGATGGAGCAGAAGAGGAGGTAATGTTTACATTCAGTAACTAGGGTATTTATTTCTGGGAAACAAGTTAGTTATTTTTGTGCGGCCATGTGTCAGTTATGCTGTCTGTTTCCTCCAGCTGTCCCTGAGGCCAGCTGCCTTGGAGACCCTGGGCTGTGCAAGCCCCACTGGTCCCTGCCCCCCTCACGTGATGGCACAGGTGCGGGTACGGAACCCGCCGGAGCGTGAGCGCATCGTGCGCGGCATGCAGGACAGCAAGAGCTTGGATGAGATCAGCCATGCGTGTGGGGGCGCGGGGACCCGGGGTCGGCTGGGGCAGCCTGAGGGCCGCAGGGCCACCATCTCCAGTGCCCTCGAGCTGGAGGGCACGGTCAGTCACGAGGGAGACCTAACACACTTCATCACCAGGAACTTGGAGCACAAGATCAAGATGAGCTCCAGACGCAGCCTAGATTGTGAGTTTGCCTCAAGAGTTGGGCTGTAGGACTGGGGGGGAAATCAAGAGGTCAAGAGCGTCTGGGGTGGCACTCTAATGATAGAGGGTCTTGTGGCCCATAAGTAAGGACAGGAAGGTGCACAAGGGGAAAATTTAAACTTTAGTATGATCATGTTAGATTTTGTCAGTCAACTTTCATTGTAACAAATATCAAATGAGATAGTAGGCAAGAATCACATGAAATAGTATTGAAATAGAGTAAAATAAATAGCATAACATTTAAAAGGTGCAAAAATTTAACAAGTTGCATTGGTCATACATATATATATAACAGGAGTTTGGCAGGATGCAGAACTTTGCAGTGTTCATACAGAAATGGTAGTATGTGGAGTTCCCAAGCAGTGAAAATTAGCTGTTAATCCAATATTTGTAGGGAGCAATAGTGGTGGTTCGTGCTGGTGTATGGTACCCAGCTGAGGATCAGGGCCACTAAAATATATGCATCTCGGCCGTACTGCTAGCCAGCTACTTGGGCCGGAGCCGGGGCTCTCTGCGGCGCCCAGCCGACATCCCCCCCATCGACCCCGGGGTGCTGCTGGACCTGCAGAGGCACACGCAGGAAGTGGCCCACAGCGTGGAGCTGATGATGCGCAGCCTCAATGGAACCATCCAGAACGTGAGGGACATCCCACACAGCTAAGCACTACTGAATCTGCTTACCACCCGTCATCATAGAAACACTATAAATGCACTTTAATGTCCATAAATCTGTCACATTTACGGTGCTAAACAGTCTTAGGCAGTCAAGGAAACGTTTATCTGGGTAGTAAGTGTATGTTTGCTCAGAAAGAAAATACAAGAGTTTGAACATATGCAAAGTACAATGCTTTGGACGAAAGCATCTGCTAAATAAAAATAAACGTAAATGCAAGAGTAACACAATAAGAACAAACAAGAATTTCTTCTGTGCTCCAAAAAGTTACTGATATCTTGTTGGATAAAAGACCACTTCAGTTCCCAAACCTCTCCTCTGGGGCACCTCAGCACTTCCTTATATTACTTAAATTTAATCACCAGCTTACCTAATTGATTAATTTGTTAAAGTCAATGAAATATCGATTACAGATATGAAATTACTAGGGGGTGAATTAAAACAATCCATGGGTGTGTTGGATGGTTGCTTCTAATACTGAGGGGACTATAGGCGAGGTTTTAAAATGGCCAAGCTGGCATACTTAGACATATCATTAACATCATTCAAAGATTTCCTTTGCCTAAGACGTTGTCCAGTACTGTGTATGGCTCCCCCTGGGATTTACTTTATAAATGTGTTGAAAATAGCTGGTTGAAGGTTTGTGACCCTTTGTAAACTCACACCCAGAGCATCTAACTTTTTGTGTGCGTGTTCAGATGACGGCGCTTAGCGTGGGCTATATCCAGACCTACAGAGACTCTGTGGACAGCCTGGGGGAAGCAGTGGACATGAGCATCAAGGTGAGTGACTGAAGGATGGTCATGCTTGGATGCGTGTGTGTGATGATGTATGTAAAAGCCCTCGGTGTCCCATGCAGGGGATGTACACGCTGATGGCCCGCTGCGAGGAGCTCGATCGCTGCATGCAGCCCATCCACGTCCTCGGGAAGCAGATCCGAGCCATCAAGCGCACCCTGGACGCCATGGAGACACTGTGCAAATAGCATCAGCGCCGTGGTGCCACCTTGACACAAGTGACGCTCCTTTGGTTGCCATGGTGATGTCGTTCCCGTACCCATGGACATGCCGTTCATGCCACCCCACCTTGCTGCTCACCAGTGAGATGCACTTCACTGCACCAGTGTCCCCAGTAATAACCGGCCAACAGCCAGTGATGCTTCGGGCTGCCTGCGTAAGACTCCGCCGACTGCCCCCCCCCCCCTCCCGAAAACATGCAGTACAAATGCACAAGAATTCTCCTTTAAAACTTACCCAACTGCCCATCCTCGTCTGAGTGTATGCGTGCATGTTTACTTGTTGGGGTGAGCGAGCGTGTAAACATATGTGCATGCGTGTGCGTGGAGGGAGGCCTGGTGTACTCACCGCAGTTACGTCTTTGTGCATCCTGCACCTTGTGTAAATAGCTTTTTCCTTAAGTTTTTATTTGGTCTGTCATTAATGTATATTTTAAAATAACATTAAACTGGAAAAACTAAAGCAGCTGTTTGAGAGTGACATTTATGGAGACTGACTGGGTGTCCCTATGTGCAAAACATGTTCCATACCCCACCTACAAGCTGTTATTGTTTTCAATAAGAATTATACTAAATATTTGCAATTACACCAAAAGGGACAGATGTGCAAATTACAGCAGAAATGAACATGCAAAGTTTGCCAAAAGCCCTGGATCTGTTCCTGCACTGAAACATACCTTTTATTTTAAATTAAAATGCTATAACAATGGCTATAATTTAACCTTTCACCACAGAAACTGTCTACCATAAAAAAACACAAATAAAGTTACACCTCTGAAAAGAGCTGGGAAAAAAACGACATCTCCATACTTCAACAGATTGTCTCCTTTAACAAATTACTGCTTATGTCAAAAATCCTGAAAAGTGCAACACACAGTAAAAAAAAAAAAACACAATCAAATTCTGAATGGAACAGCAGACATGAACTTGCCTTATGCTTAAGCTTAACCTATGTGCACAGTGCATCACAAGGATGCACATAACAGCCTGGTCTTTGGAATGCCCTTGTGGGCAGCTGTAGATGGGGATGGGCGTGGTCACATCAATGGCTAATTACCCAGTTTGGGCTCCAGAGTCATTCTGTCTTCTTGTTTGGGGCCCGGGAGCGAGCAAGGAGTACTGGTAGCAGTGCCAGTGCCGCAATTCCTCCGGCCACCAGAGGGTGGTAGAAGAGCCAACCAGCAGCGATGGTGAGGAGGGACAGCGAGCAGGAAACACAGAGAGCGAAGAGCCTCAGGCCAATATTCACGACGTCCCTCACCAGGGGCAACCAGTCCACTGGAAACACAGAGTCATTTAATACAAACTGTCCTGATCCATGTTCCTCACCTACTGCTCTCAGCACATGTGTGCAAATGACCTCTTTTCTGAGTGCCATGGGGCAGCTCCTGTTACAGCCAGAAACTGCTCAAGTCTGTCCTCTGTTTCTAAACCAGTTAAACATGAATGAAATGTCTATTTTGAAAACAGATCTACAAACACAGGTAATATTATTCCAATACCTATATGAAACTGCCATTTACGGCAAGTGTGTAGGATGGGGGGGGCTGCTTACCCAATGTGTGGACGATGCGCGTGGCCAGACTGATGCCCAAGAACATCAGAGCCCAGCCAGCAGCCCTCAGAGCCCAGGTCTTCATGGAGTTCATCTGGTGCTCTCTTTCAAACACCTCCTACACCCACATACACACAGACACAGAAATGCCGCTGGTCCACACTGATATTCTGTGGGACATAACAGCTGTGTCTTTCCCCGCCTTTATGTGGAAAGTGTCAAATATACAGCAAAACCCGTTCTGAAAAACTTGTGCAGTTTCTAGACCCCTACATCTATTCCCTGTATCTACTTAAGCAAACCCTGGTGCAATCCTGGGCAGCACAGTGTACAAGGCGGGGGAAGCTCGGAATAGGATGCCAGTCCATCACAGGACACACACGGCGCCACGCGGCTGCCTCACCTCGGCAGACAGCTCCTCCAGGTACAGGATCTCTAGGTGGTCCCCAGATGTGGTCCTATAAGGCACAAGCTGCCCATCCTTCTGCATGGCCACCACACTCACCTAGAGAGCACAAACACAGTGACCATACCGGCCTGAAGAAAGACCGCGGACACTCTACACCGACTTGGACAGATACCAAAACATGACCATAAATACTCTCGGCCAAACCATACATACTGCCACCTATGGGCCATCTAAAGAAGAACACTCTACTCACCATCTGAGCAGACCCTGGGTAGGTTTCTTCCCCACTCAGTCCTGCATAGGAGAAGCTCACTCTTACATCACCAACCTTGAGGCAATGCAAAAGAATAGTGTCAGTGTGTGTGTGTGTGTGTGTGTGTATGTATGCGAGTGAGAGAGCACAAACCTCAGGCTTGTTGGGCTGGGCAGTGTGGTAGAAATAATCTCCATGAACAGTAAGGAAGGGATCAGGGGACAGGGGTCCCAAATGAAGCCTCTGGAAATTATTGATCTTGTCCACTAGCCCTGAAAAGACAGAACATGTTTAGAGGCATAAACACACAACCCTCGTGCTCATTTCAAATCCACGCCGACCCACGACACCTTAAGCTGTACACAGGCAGAGTAGATGATGCAATCACCATACCTTTGGACAGAGAGAGGCTTCCAACCCAAACATCTGGGGCAACCACAGTCACGCTCTCCACTGCCATGGCGCTGGAACCATGGAAAGAGACTATCAGTCCTCCTGGCAATATCCACCAATCCGTCCATCCATCCATCCATCTTATGTAACAGACTGCCCTTTTCAGGGTTATGGGGTCCAGAGCCCATCCTGGAGGGTACGGGCGCAAGGCCCCTGGATTGCTCCCTGCCAACCCACCACAGGGCACACTCACACGCCATTCACTCACACATATACATTTACAGCCAACTTGGTAACTCCAGTTAATTTCAGCAGGTTTTCGGACTGTGGGAGGAAACCGGAATATCCCACGACAACATGGGGAAAACATGCAAACTCCACCAACAGAGCCATGGCAGAGACTCGAACCCTGGTCCCAGAGGTGTGGGGCAATAGTGCCAACTACAGCACCACCATGCTGCCCCCTCCTGGCACTATGGTCACCACAAAAGGTTCCAGCAGGAGGTTGTGTCCCCACCAAAGCTACACGTCCATGACGTCACTAGATGCTAAGGCTAAGGCAGTTACCTTAAAGATGGGTACCCAAGACTGGGTCATATTACCTGGGGTTCACGTGACCAATCTCTTTGTCAAAATTCCGGCTGTTGATGACTTCTGAACTCCACTCTGTGGCTAATTGACAGGTAACAAACAGACATTTGAAGAGGAATACCTGCTTTATTTGAATAGCAACCACATATTAAAACTAAACAGTATTTCTACACCACATGAAATATTTTATATTCAATAATAAATGTTTCAAGACATAGAACTCTTCTCTTGTAATGCATCTAACTTTTTAAAAGAGCAAAAATAAGGCAGATTACAAAAGAAAATATCAACCCTTTGATTTCAATAAAATATACATGTGACTCTTAAAAGGACAGTATTAAATTGTTAAACTGGGAATCCTGGACAGCACAATAAAGCATAATTATGAGATTTTTGGTAACAGGAGTAAGGTACCTGTGGCCTGTACTATGAAGCGGGGTTATTGGCTGATCAGAGCAACTTGTTGGACTTAAGATACCACAGTTTAAATGGACTCTGTATTCGTTCAGTTGCGTTATGCCCGGTCTACCTTAAATCCAACAAGCCAGTAACCCAACTTCATAGTACAGGCCACTGGGGTCATGCATGGTGAGTATATTTGCATATTAACCACCAGTCATGTTTCATGGCTTGCCCTTGCTCATCACTTAAGGGCCAGTGTACTCACTGTACGTGTATGTGGTTTCAGTCTTGGTCTCTCCATCTTCCTGGTAGTCCCTGCAAGAGATGATCACACAGAGACCACATCACAGCTCCGCCCTCCATCAGGGGGCCCACTACCTGTCGCCCCCACCTCCGTCCCCTGCAGTGGCTCTCACCGGCTCTCCTGGTGCTCCACCCATTGGTACATCTCCACCTCCCTCTTCAGCTTCACTGCCTTCACCTCAATTCTGTAGTTGGGATCATGCAGCGGCTAGAGGGAAAGACGCAGTTCTGTAGTTGTGTGCGCAAGCATGCGTGCGTGCGTGCGTGCATGCAGGTTTATACGTGCAGACGTTCAGCAGCATAGCTACCTGGGATGTTTGCAGGACAGCAGACAGGTGGACCAGTTTGTTATTATTCAAGAAATCTGGTTCAGATGCAGGATTCAGGGGCACAACCTTAGAGAGGCCCTCGTTCAAAGACGCAGTGGTACGCACAGCTCTGCCCTGCGGTGAGGGAGAGGGAACTTTACTGCAAACACATTACTTAAATACCACCGAGGATGTGGCAAAGTCTGTGCTACTATGATAAGAAAACGTGACTTGCCATCGCAAGGTAACTACCTCGTTAGTGAAGAGTACGTAAAATGAAAGCGCGAACAAGCCGACCCCGAGCAGCATCCCCCCCGCCGTGTCGCTCAGGCGCTCCAAGAATCCAGGCGTCGCACGGCTGCTCACGCGGGAATGCTGATCCCTTCGCACGGCTTCGGGCATCTGCGTGAAAGACGCCGGGCACATTCACCATCACAATGTCAGTGCACCATTGCTCTACGGACCAGGTCTAAAAAGCACTCTCAAATGGCAAACGTCTTCGTAAGGAGCACCCTTTTAGCCGCCTCACCACCAAAATATTTATATTGCACTCCCACGTTCAGTTCTTCCAGTTTAACTAGAATGGTTACGATCTATACCATGGGGACCTCAGAAAAAACTTGCTAGATTGCAACATTGGGATATGTAAAAGTCCAATGCATTAGCCTTCTTTATTAAGAAAGTCACACGAGACAATTAAGAAGGATCACAGTGGCCGGTACCCTATCTCGTACTAACTTGCAGTATACGTACATGTCATGCATAGCTGCTTATTAACCAATAAATTAAAATAACAGGCAACTTACTGCATGCGTCGACATTATTTTCGTTTCCACGCCCAAGCTAATGTTATAAAAGTTTGGGTTAAAGAAATTGACAGAGATCCGCTTAGATAAAAAAAACTAATAGGAACTCAGAACACCCCCAATCAACTGCAAACTACAAAGATAAAGACTCCGTTGCTAAAGACACGGAAACTCTACAAGCGTCTGTCGAACTTCAAGTTCGACGCGTTTTGTAGCCCGATTGGGTGAATACTTCCCGGCGCAGCACAAGTGCATGCTGGGAAATATAGTCCGTACAAAAATAATTGACCCGCCCCCCAGCTTCTCCAATCGCAGGTAAAAATACTAAAGCGAACGGATTCACACAATATACATTGTGTCATGTGCGTGTGTTATGTGCTTAACGGCTGGCGACAGCATAACAAACCGTGTGGTCTCATCTTTGGGTGCCAGAAATATCACTTACAGACAGGAGAGTAGCCACACATTCCCCTCATAAGATGTCACCTTGGCCCCCTGCTTGGATTGGCTTTCAGTTGATTTTGTTGACCGGGTTATTTTTGGGGTCTCAAACAGTGCTGAAATCCTGAATCTGTTATGGTATCCATGCCCCTCCGATACTCATGTTAACAGAGATACATAAACACGATCAAATATACACACAATCCGTATGCTTTCATGTTAGAAGCTGAGATGAGTGTCTGCAAGGGGACTGAGCGATTCCTGTCTGCACACATTCACATACACAATCACTGTTAGACACATGTTAAGTCAGAGCACAAACCAGCCTGAATAGTAAATTATAGCAGTCTAGTCAAGAGCAATAAATATGTAAGAGTAAGATTTCATTGTCCAGGGTACTAAATTGAAGGTGTCACTGAGCTCTTTAAAGTATGTGATATTACTCTTAAACTTAATTTAAAACATTATATTTTCACTTTTTAAAAAGAAAAAGTAAAGATTTCATTGTACGACAATATGTTGCACATGAATGCATACGGTGTGCAACTCATTCAAAGAGATTGTGACCTGGGTGTTATTGATTACTTGTAATTATTGGCGATAAATGATCTGAATAAAAAAACTACAACGTACAGCAGCTTCCATTACAGCCCACCGTTCATCCACATGAAGAAGACCGAGATGAAGGCCTTGGGAAAACCTGGAGAATTCAGTGTTTTCAGTTTTTTATTGAAATATTTATATTTAAGATAAGTATTTGTGTAGTACGGAAGAGAAGTAGGGCCACCGTGAAAATATTATTAGGATTCTGACTTTAATCTCAGAATCCTGACTTTAGAAAAAAAATGTCAATATTCTGAAATTAAAGTCAGATTTCTGACTTTAATCTCAGAATTATGACTTAAATTTTCTAAACTCAGAATTTTGAGATCAAAGTCAGAATTCTGAGAAAAAAGTCTTAAGTCTGAGATCAAAGTCAGAATTTTGAGAAAAAAGTCAGAAGGCCCTTAACCCTCAAGTCTGCTTTCTCAAAAAGCATACATTGCTTTGGAGAAGAGTGTCTTCTAAATAGTGATGGTCAAATGCAGCTTCATGAACCAGTTGCTGCGTTTTCTGACGATACTACATGGTGCTTTATGAACGAAAAAGGGCTCAAAACATGGCCCAAAGCAAGCCAAGATCGCCATCTAGTGGGGCAGAAAAATACAGCAAATGGTTCATGAAGCTTCATTTGACCAGCACTACTTCCGAATAAATTAAATGTGAAGAATGAATTGAGGAAAGTTTTATGTTGCAAAATCTCTGACTTAAAGTATTAACTATTCATTTCTTTAACACATGAAAAATCTCAGCTGATGAAAAGCCAAAGTATGACAACAGTGACAGCCAGCGAGGAATGCCTATAAATAATACCACTGTGTCACTGGATGGGGTAGCGTGCCACCCGCTCTCATTCTCACTGACACCCCCGATGACTTCTGCTCAATATCTACATCACCCCAACAATAACCTTCCATAGATCCTAAAATATTTAGTCAATTCAATTTCCAGGTTATCCTAAGCATCTCAAATTGCATGACTGCTTCTAAATAATAGCTCATAGATGTGAGTTAACAGGCAGCACTGTTGCAGCCCTGTGTTGGGTCTGGATCTAGGCATAACCTGCTCCCTATGTCCTCTCTGTCCCATCAGACTTGGCACTATTATACATACAATATATTCAATATTTAAACTATAGTATATAGAGAGTATATACACCATTTATAATATGGTATATATATAGAAAGTATTTACTACATTTACACTACGGTATTTATAGAGCATATACAACATTTATACTATAGTATACTGTATATGGAGAGTATTTACTACATTTATACTATGGTATATACCTTATTGACCCGCTTGACAAACCCAATCGTAAGACAACAACCCACTTTTTGGGGGCTATCTTTTAGAAAGAAAAGTTTTTACAACATCAAATCTTACGTTTATAAAGACAATTTTATTTGACAAGATAAAAAAAGTTAACCAGTAACCACAGCTTAAAAAGCAACTACAGGCAGTCGGATTACAATAGGTGTAATAAAGAGCAAACATGTCACAAAACAAATAGGCAGGGGCAGCGTGTGGCTCAGTGGGCTAAGCCTGTAATGAGAAGATCATTGGTTCAAACCCAGCCTTAGTATATCTGTGACTCCTTAAGCGCAGCTCCCACGGGGATTAATAAAGTATCGATTATTATTGGGGGGGTGGAGAGAGTGAATGTTACCTGCACAACATGACAATATGTTTATTTGGGGGGGTTGTATTGGCTGGTTCTGATTATTGTGGGAGTAACCCCCCCCCCCCTCAATTTACAATCGTGCTGCCAATTAGGCAAAATGATTGGTCAGGAGCTCTTACAGGTTTTCTAAATAATATGCACATATGGATATTTACATTTTGGCATGGTGACGAATGTTGGGGATCCATCGCTGGCATACAGTGAGAGCAGGATTACCCTCTCAACATCACCTAGGGTCTGCTTAGAAACATGTGACCATGGAGTAAGGTCCATGCTAGGTCCCTTCCTGCATCACCTGGTTTAATAGACCATTTAGTATAATATGGCGTAGTGTGTGTGTTATGTGTGTCTGGGTGTTAAAGTGTATTGTTTGAGAAAGAGAATAAAAAAAACTGTACATTCAGCACCTGTGGGCGTTTTAGCTGTACTGTAACATTTATCTGACACTTTTATCGAAAGCAGCTTAAAGTAGAGGGAATGAATTACAATTTGTGTGGGCTCCCTAGGACCTGATCCAACAACTTATGTATTTTCAGCACAATGTTCAACTTGTTGAGCTACAAAAGCTCAACACAGGTGCTATAACTTCAAATAAAACTTGTCTATGACCAGTAGCCTACTTAAAGACACTGCCGATTGTATGCTGAATAGCGTAGAAATGTTTGCATTCAAAAGATGCAGGAACAAAGAGAGAAAGAGGTTGGCAGGATTTACGAGAATGTTCCTATGCGTGTGAAAGGCAGAAGGAAGCTCAGCTCCCTCAGCAGGGAAGCGAGCCAGGACAGGCTACAGACCGTCGTGTGTCAGCCCTGTACTCCCGGCGAGTTCTCCGATTACTGAGATAGACTGGCAGAGGAAGTCCTAGACAAGCGGGGAGCAGGGATGCATCTCTTCTGTTTAAAAATTCACAACTATTATACAAATAGGTACAAAAGCATGTAAATAAATACATCAACATATACAGATAAAAATGTAAAATTTGTGTCTCTATACGTTTCTTTATTTGGAGTTATACTCACCAGCATTCACATATGTTAGCCTATCAGTAAGAACACGCTCAGATGAAAGTATTATGAACATTTTAATACATATTACGTTATTAAATCATAAGTAAATTATATTTTGAAATGTGTTTGGAAGTTGGATTTTTAAAGTCATCATAATAATTTATCCAATCATGCCAATCCACATTATAGATATGCATTAGGTCTATTAGATCGCGATCAGCCCATCTTATTATCTACGTGCCAGGTTGCCACTCACCCTCGTTTTACCCGAATGGCCCAAAAAAGCCACACCTCTGTCGGTTCGGAAATGACGCAGAGTCACTTCTGGTAGTTCCCCGTTTTGGCTGCGATCGGAACCAAGCACATCGCTGGCAGCCGGTCCCGACCTGACCAGACGTGGCTCCAGGGGGTGAGTGCTGCGGGGCCGGCTCTCCGCTCGGCGGGACGCCGCTTTGTCCACACCTAACGGCAGTGACGGCATGCGTTAACGCATGGATACGAGAGAAACAGCGGTGCTTTTCACAGGATTTGTTAAGATGTTTCCAGTTAGTGACTATATGATAGCTACACTTTGGGAAAGGGGGGGGAGGGGATCGTGCTGCTTTTTACGCGTTTACGTGTTAACTCAACTGAATGCCTAGGACGGGTATTTTATTTTAGATTAACCATGCAAGTCTCTATCCCAGCTCGCAACATATCAAGTTGAATGATCTGTGCTAATAATCGTAGCTAGTTAAAATTTGCAGTCGGGGATTTTTTTTTGTCCTCAGCTTCCCGAAAATGACACGGCGCTGATTTGGTTATGTGCCGCCCGGCGGTCCGAGCATCGAGGAAGTAGCCTATAAAAGCGAGCTCTCTATATTTGATCCTCTGCCCATTCCCACAGGTCTGACAAAGGAAAGGTTAATAATTACCAAGGAACAGAACGCCGACTGGGCTGTGTGCTTTGAAAATGATGAACGTTTGGATGCTGGGTATCACATCGGCGAAGGATGGAGTATTGGGACATCACTTAATTTAAATACAAATGTCTTTTTATCGGGGATGAATGAATCCAAATTAAATATTGGTTGGTACACGTTGTCCCTCTTTCTCCCGCATCCTACGCCCCTGGTGAAGCAGGATCCAACTGTGTACGTGGGTGAAATCCACCGATCAGTCTCTGTAGCTGCCATACCTTAAACGGATGTGGTGTGAAATATTGCGTTTGTTACACTGTAGCATGGCAGGGAAATTTGTTATTATGGAACTGTAAAATAAAGCGGCAAAGCTGTTTTGCTGGTCGAGGTACATCAGTTCTCTCACTCCAGTTATTTAGTAAATAGCAAAATATCAAAAACTGTTTTGCTATAGTGATTTTGCGAATAATGTAGTTGACGTGTTTATGTGATTGGTCTGCAAATGCATGTTGAGTTATTATTCCGATTCACAGAACTTGCTTGTTAATTAGTATCTGTACCATGTAGGCATCCTGCCTGGTAATTCTGGTTCATTTTAAGTGCTTCTGACTGTGTCATGGGATGACTTGATGGTTACAAGTTTATTTCAGTAGTTATTTAATGCTCTTGTTATAATTTGTGTCTATAAGGAATTAACACGTTTTTGTTTGAGTTGCTTTTGTCTAAAGCGACGTACCAGCAATGTATGAATGACTGGCAGCGTTGTCTACCACCTCTCAAATTATGCATTTGCATTGGGTCCCCAAGGTCTGGGAGCCCTCTTATGGCCACAAGTTGTCATTACACTGGGGACACCTGTAAATCCCAGTAATTAGTGTAAGTTGATATCAGAGCATGAGCTATACAGTAAAAACATAGGAAGAACCCAACATCAGAGGAGATGTTTGAATCAACACACTATGAGGACTAATGATTTCTCCTCCTTTCGCAATGTGTTCCTTATGGCCCCACCCCCTCTATTTCCAGTTTGCATCACCTGACACCTGGCAGCCAATCGTAACCTCATGAGTGACAGGGATTGTCACTTCTTCTGCTTCTTTTGTTGCTGCTGAGCCCAGAGGCTGCTGGGATTCGTGGTTCACACGTGGTAACTCCCAGAAGGATGTCTGTAGTGTCGGACGGCAACGAAGGTGACATCTGCACCAACTCTGATGAGGAGGTGGAGGGTGAAGGTGGGGAGGAGGATGAGGAAGAGGAGGAGCCAGGCGACATCCCGAACTACTATGACGACGTGCATGATGATGTGGAGCTGCAGGACACCTACGACCCGGAGGATTACCAGTTCACCTGTCTTTCATACTGGGATAGTCAGAGGGTGTTGGCACAGGATGTGGCCGTCGTGGCTGGAGCCCTGAAGGTGTGTGTCGGCCTGTAATCCGGGGTGCGATGGGTGTTCAGGGTGGGAGGTCAAATGGAGGCCCTTTGTATGAAATGAGGAAACCAGTTTGTGGTAAAATGAGTTTATTGCTTTCTTAACTGGGTATTGGTTGCGGGCACAATATATATTTTTCAGATGCTTGTACCAGAAGTGACGTCTGTTTTTGAGAAATCAGGGACAGATGATCCCTGGAGCCATTGGGGTTAAAGGGTCAGGGATTTGAATTGGCAACCTACTGGTGACGAGCACAGCATCCTAATCCACTGAGCCACGCAACTCTTAGTGCTGCAACACAGTAGTTTGCGGACTTGGGTCGGTTCCTATGTAGTACAGATGCATGGATGGGGGCAGGTCTGGGCGTCAGGGGGTGTATGGATCTTTAAAGGGGCTTAGGGTCTTACGTCTGCTGCTTTGTCCTTCCAGGTCACTCCTGCTGTTGCTAAGCTTGTCCTCGTTCATTTCCGCTGGCAGGTGTCTGTGATACTCGACAGGTGAAGTGGCTTATTTTTCTATGTCAACGTCACTGTCTACTAATACACACACTTAAAAACAAAAATTTGTTCATCTTTATTCAACCATGTGGGGGAATTGGGTAACTCTCACATGCTCCATCTTGCTCTTCATGAAAGACACAGACATGCATATACATACTGGCGAGAGCCAGTTTTGGGGTCACACAGCACCATCTATTTGAGGTTCATGGTGTCAGCTAGGAACCCTGTGCACACTGGCCCAGATGCGTAACCTTCTGAGCTGCACACCTCCCCTATTTATGGATAATTTGTAGGTGCTGCAGGCCCTTCTTTGATTTTTGTTTTTGACAGATGCTGTCACAGACCAGGTTGTACGTGACCCTATGTCACCAAATGTGTGCTGAAGGATTTCAGATTTAGTCCATAGGTGGAGTATCAGATCGCTCCACTGTCGCTCTGTGATCAGGCCATATTGCTGATGCGTCTCCTTTGCCATAATGCCATCGACGTGGGTCCTGTCATGGACTGGCATCCCATCTACAGTGTACCTTGGTCATGTGCCCTGTGCTCCCTGGGATAGCCCCCCCCCCCCCGATTCACCCTGACGAGGTTTAGTCGTTAGATGGATGGATAAATGGGTAAAAAGCATCTGTAAAGTGTGATTGCAGCAATGAAACTGTATCTTCATTTGATTTCAGGTACAAATCCAGCTTCTTGCAGATGCTGTGTGAAGCGCGAGTTCAGCCCAGTGCAGGCAGATCTGTACCGGTGAGTCACTCAGGGTGTGTGGATGTGTGATCCAGACCCTTCTACGGTGTTCTTCATAGGTAATCGTCATCATGCTGTGTTTCTCTACACCCTCCAGCACTCGCAATCTCTCCAGTGTGGTGTGTGTCTGCAGCTGGTCAGGAAGGACTTTCTGCTTGCTCTGTCGTGCCAACACTCCTTCTGCAAAGCATGCTGGGAACAGCACTGCACCGTGCTTGTCAATGAAGGAACAGGAGTTGGTCAGTAGGGGGCACTGCAGGGAGCATGTATGATATGTGTGTGTGGGTTTGTGTGTCTAACAGGTGTTTGCATGCTTGTGTGCCCTCAGGTATTTCATGCATGGCCCAGGACTGCTCCCTCCGCGTGCCTGAAGACCTAGTTTTCCCTCTTCTGTCCAGTGAGGACCTGAAAGACAGATACCGGCGCTACCTCTTCAGAGACCATGTGGAGGTCTGTCATGTCCACAGTTCCAAAATTGCACCAGGATGTCATTGGTGCTAGATAGATTACCATCTGCTGCCAGAACCCACTGGTTAAGCATAACTCTGCTATTTGGGGGTCTGTACCTGGATTGTGGGTTCAAAACTCATAGCTGGCAGAGACACCATTTCACATGCCTTTGTTATTCACATTATAGTAAAATGCCTTGAGCCAATGAAGTACAGTAATACATTTCAAATATTGAAATGATCAAGAGAAATGTTCAACTCGTCGCCTTTTCGGCAATGACAGCATTGCAGACTCTTAGCATTCTTTTAGCCAGCTTCCAGATGTAGCCACCTGGAGTGCTTCTCCAAAAGTCCTGAAGGAATTTCCACAGGTTCTGGGCACAGACCTCTGGTTTCCTGGGACTCCATGTCTCCCTGTACAGTGTCAGTCCAGCAGCTTCTCTCTCGATGCATGTTCTCCTCTCCTGTTTCTGCGTTTACCTTTGTGCTGCCCTCCGTTGGTTCTGGCAACGATTTAGCCTGTCAGCTGCGTCGTCACTGAGTTTTCTTGTTTCTCAGCAGGAACAAAAACAGAAAATGCCACTTGGCGGGGGAAAGCGGCTGGCCTTGCACTGAGGCAGACTGTTCTTATGGCTAAAAATAAGGCCTCAGGGGTATTGAGGCCCTTAGAGGGCTGGAGATGTTCGGGGCTGGTGGAGAGACTGGGGAACGGGAGGTGTGAGGAGCTCTTGTGAGATGGGGACACTGAGCTGCCCTGTGTGTTTGTTTCTTCCTTTGTGCCTCCAGAGCCACGCCCAGCTGCAGCTCTGCCCTGGGCCTGACTGCCCCATCGTCATCCAGGTGCAGCAGCCCCGCGCAGGACGGGTGAAGTGCAGAGGCTGCAGCCAGGAATTCTGGTGAGCAACCAAGGAGCCCTACAGTCAACCGAGCTTAACCACAGTAGATTTTACATGCAACACAAGTGTTTACAGACTTATAGATATGCACATGCATGCTCAATTACACGCGTGACCTGCGGTCCGCTGTAAGTAGGCCGGCGTGTGTACCCGTGTGCAGGGACGGATTACGGACCGGGCCAGCGGGGCCGCTGCCCAGGGGCCCTTGGGGTGCAGGGGGCCCGTGGGACCCCCTAGCCCAAAAGCTTATCAACAATGTATTTTCGTTTTTCTATTTTAGAGGGCCTACATTCTGTGATCCTCTTCCTACAAGGGCCCCTGAACCTATAGGGCCGTATAGAACAGTGGTGCTGGTTGATTGGGGGGCCCTCGCAAATGTTTTGCCCAGGGGCCCACACAACCCATAATCCGTCCCTGCCCGTGTGCACACACAAAGACCAGCAGTGTGCACTCGCAGTCCACGTCACGTGAGCGACACAGTCCACCGGATCTAGCGCTTGCCATCCTGTACCTTGTTAATCTGCTCCCCCTGCCCGCCCCCAGCTTCAAGTGCCGGCAGATGTACCACGCCCCCACAGACTGCGCAACCGTACGCAGGTGGCTGACAAAGTGCGCAGATGACTCAGAGACTGCCAACTATATCAGCGCGCACACCAAATATGTGAGGGACACTGCCATGCGTGTGTGTGTGTGTGTGTGTGTGTGTGTGCTGCTGCTGCCCTGACAGAACAACAGACCTTTCAGTGAGACCTTAACGAGGTCTTTGTCTTGGTATCGGTTATTTGTTTTATTTATTTATTTATTTGGAATGTTTATAGCTTTTTGTTCCCCTCCCATCTCTGTCTGCCTGTCCGTCTCTTTCTCTGTCTCTTCCTCTCAGTGTCCAAAATGCAACATCTGCATTGAGAAGAATGGAGGCTGCAATCACATGGTCAGTCCACCTCCTGGTATCTTTTCAGTTTCTTAAAATGTTCATTGCAGTGTTCATTTTTAACGGAAATGTTTTGTTATCGTTTATTTTCAGACTAAAACGAGACGATAATTACATAAAGATGATTTCGCGAAGCCTAACACTATGATGAAGTGTATTGACACTTTCGTCAACGAATGAAAACGAGATGAAAATATTTGCCAGAAACGAGATCAGAAATAATGTCATTCAGCAGGGGTATTCAACTAAAATTTAAAGAGGTCCAGTTAGAGAATATTTCTTGAAGCAAAGGTCCGGAAGATTGTAATATACTATTTAGTGTTATATATAAAGTAAAGTAGCCTGTTAGTTATATCAACATGGCGTGTAATCGATAACTGACTGTCAGATCAAATTAAGTACGATTCAAAAACCTTTTGACAATATTTGTCACGTGACATAGAGCTCACTATATACGTATGACTTCCGATATGTAGGCCTATAATGTTTTCTCATTTACTAGATTTAATGGGACTTTTTAAAATTAGGGCTGCATTTCAAAATGGAATAAAATAAAATGTGAAAATTGTGCATGTTTGAATAAAGTGTTGAACTTAAACCGTAAAATCCTAATACAATCATTTTTAAGTCATATATTTCAGTGTTCATGAATTTAAGTATTGGTTTCGATAATCCCACATGGGTTATAAAATTAAAGTGTGGTTTTAATATAAATACATACGAACTTAAATCGCTATTAGTGTAGGATATAGGCGGTCATATTATTTCGAAACATATATTATTAAATGTGACATGCTTTTCTCATATTAGCTTTATATTTCTCGGAGTAATGACGCAAATGGAATGATGAGCCGTTTCAGGCGAAAACAGCACATTTTACTTTTCATATCAAATAAAACGCGGGGTTGCCAATTTAAGGCAGCTGGATCGAGTGAGATTTTCAATTCGAGTTGTCTGCACACATGTAACAGTTCTTGCCTTGTAAATAGTATGTTTTTGTATTTAACTGTGTAAATACACGTCTGACGTAGCTAATCTTTTGTTTATAATGGAGTAATATATATTTGCCGTAAGATTTCCTGCGTGAGTCTGAAAGCGTATTATACCAGAAGCTTGAGATTTGGCAACCCTAAAAACGTACATTTTTTTGTTTTACCTGAGTTGATTTATATAACAAGTAACATTACTTTATACAGTTGTTATAAAGCGGAAACTGAACATGAAATCACCTGAAAGAGAATTGATTTTTGGCTCTATACACTAATAGAGTTGTAGCCTTGAGGTAATTATTTTGATTATTTTGATGCTGAAAATACTAAAATAGAATGGTTGCACTTCCTGCTACTGATAGCCGTTGAGAAGTATGTTTTCAATATTTATTTTTTTTTCTTGATAATAAGTATAAATCCCTGATATCATTATTGGTCTTTTTCTTCGAACATATTTGAGAATTTCAGGTGAAACATTTAACAGCGAACAATAGCAAATAAAAATATTACAAATATTCATTTTTATATTTTTATTTTAGTATTCAGAGAGAGCAGGCCTGGTGGCATTATTTTTGCACTAATAGCACTCCTGATTTGACAGTTAAACAATTGTTTGTGTTTCAAAGAAGAGTGAAATCTGTGTCTTTGTGTACTGCGCAGTCAGACCTTAATACCATCCCTTAACATTTGTTTAATTTCATCTTGGTGAACATAATTACTTTCAGAAATCGAAGGGAAACTTACACTTTGCACTTTTAATTTTAGTCGACTAAATAAACTGTAGTTTTAGTCGACTGTAATCTTATGATATGTAGTCCACTAATGCTAGACTAAAACTAAAATAATTTAGGTGATCAAATTATGACTGAAACTAAATTACATTTTAGTCAAAAGAAATAATAAACTAAAAGCATTGCTGTCAAAATTAACACTAGTTTATTGAAACAGGATGGCACCCTAACGGGGGGGGGGGGGGGGGGGGGGGGGGGGGGGGGGGGGGGGGGGGGGGGGGGGGGGGGGGGGGGGGG
>JABFDZ020000131.1:7897129-7932560 GCA_019775955.2 Pollimyrus isidori
GCCCACCTGTCCCCCCCCCATCCACCTCACCAGCCAGTTAGCCCTCGTCCCCATGTGTGCAGACTTCTGCTGGATGTGCCTCGGTGACTGGAAGAGCCACGGCAGTGAGTACTATGAGTGCAGCCGCTACAAGGAGAACCTCGAGGTGACCAACCAGAGCCAGCAGGCCCAGGCCAGGGAGGCCCTCAAAAAGTACCTCTTCTACTTTGAGAGGGTGAGGCGGGGGTACAATTATTATTATTATTATTATTATTATTATTATTATTATTATTATTATTATTATACTATCCAGTCATTCATCCATCCATCCATCCATCCATCCATCAATAATCCATTCAAACATCCATCCATCTATCATCATCATCCATTAATAACCCATCCACCCATGAATAATTATCCATCCATCCATCAATAATCATTTCAAACATCCATCATCAAGAATCCATCCATTCATCAATAATCCATCATCAGTAATCCATGCAAACATTCGTCCATCAAATCATCCATCCATCCATCCATCAATAATCCATTCAAATATCCATCCATCTATCCATCCATATTCTAACTGGTTATCCTGCTCAGGGTAATGGGGCCTGGTGTGTACATATTTTATGTTGTGTTATATATCACATTATGTATCGTATTATACGCTGTCTCTACATATTATGCTCATTCTCTCTCTTTGGGCGCTTTTCCACCACACTGGGTACCGTACTTTTGGTACTTTCTCGAAGTACCAAAAGAACAGTACTTCAAGGTGTTGTTTTTCCACTGGTGAAAAAACTTGTACTAGTGCCAAATGTCAGTGTGGACATTTTACTGCTTTTGCATGAGTGCTGCATACATTCTCAGAGACAATCATAATCATTTTCATCATTGGCGTTTAAATCACTCCTAGACGGGTTTATGAGAAATGTATGAAGGCCTATTTGATTTATAAATGTCCCAATATTTTTTACAACAAAATCGCATCACTAGTACAGCATACTATATGCATGCAGTCCAGGTATATTAAACACAACACTTTTTTAATTTCTTGTCATGCCACCCTGATCTTTCATTTTGTGTTTGTTCTTCCTATCAGATTATAATTATTATTTTTGTTTTACTTAGTTCGTCTTTGATTTCTTAGTTGGTAACTTCTTTTTAATATTGTGGTTGTATTGTGATTGGTTATGCAAGTAGCCTGCCTCAATCAACAATTAAAGTGTTTCAAGTCCCATCCCAAAGTAGTGAAGTACTAAAGAAGTACCTCAGCCGGTTTGGCACTTTTGGTGCTGGTACTCACCCGGAAGTCAATGGAAAAGGGAACGTACCGAGAGTACCATACCAAAAGTCCCGCACCTGGTGCAGTGGAAAAGCACCCTTTGTCTCTCTGTCTCTGCAGTGGGAGAACCACAACAAAAGCCTTCAGCTGGAGGCACAGACATGCCAGCGGATCCAGAGGAAGATCCAGGACCGTGTGATGAACAACCTGGGCACCTGGATTGACTGGCAGTACATGCAGAACGCAGCTATGCTTCTGGCCAAGGTAGCGTGTCCCCGTCGCCATCGCCGTCCGCATCACCCTGGTCGGCATCTGAGCCCCGGCGTCTCACCTGTGTCCCCAGTGCCGCTACACGCTGCAGTACACATACCCCTATGCCTACTACATGGAGCCTGGACCCCGCAAGAAACTGGTGAGCAGCGTGTGTGCATGAGCTGAATGAAACCGGGATTTTGCCAGTTTAATCTAGCATGGACCAGAGTGGGCTGGTAGGTGCCTGGGAGTGGGGTGTCGATCGGGCGTTTTAATGCCGCTTGAAGTCACCCCCCCCAACCATTTTCAGTTTGAATACCAGCAGGCACAGCTGGAAGCTGAGATCGAGAACCTGTCGTGGAAGCTGGAGCGAGCCGACGGCTATGAGCGAGCTGGGGCGGCCGGAGGAATGAGTGCCACTGACCAAGGGGTGAGGGCAGGGGGCTGGTCGGCAGCGGGGCTGGTCGTCAGGGGGCTGTAACCAGCCAGTGGAGTGGCATGTAAAAAGCTATCCACTAAACCAGTGTAAGTGTACTGTAAATGCTGTCTATTGGGGCCTGATTTCTTGCTTAACCGGCTAACTTGTTGATTTTAAGGTTGTCTGTGCCAAATGTAAATGAATGAAAATAAAGTCCATTTAAACTCCTTTACCTTAAATCCAACAAGTTACACAGGTAAGAACCTGGTTTGTGATACCGGTCCCTGGTGCTTATAACAGCAAGAACCGGCAGCACAGCACATAAGGTGCCAAAACAGACAAAGGGCTTTACACATTTCCACACAAATATTGGCGGTGATGTTTAAATGTATAAACAATCAAACTAAATAATTAGCTGGAGCAACAGTTGAATCGAGTTCTGCAACCTCTAAAAATTGGTTTCCACAGTTTAAAAAGTGTTTCCACAGTTTTGACCACTAGTGTATTAAAGTCAGTGATATTACTTCCCATGATAAAGCAGAGTTCACAAACTGCGAGTTGCTGTCATTATTCTTTTTCTACAGAAACACAGAGACCTGAAGTTTGTCAGCATTTCTAGTAGGCACTCAGTAGAGGCTTGTCTCTTTGAGCTTTGAGGCAGCAGAATCATTGATGATGATGTTCTGGGCAGTTTAATGTGACTTCAAACTGATTTGTACCAAATACTGCACTCCCTCAGGACCTGGAGATCCAGATGCACATCGCCGAGCACCACAGACGTACGCTGCTCAAGGACTTCCATGATACTTAACACTGACCTTCCTGCACTTCAACAGCCACCCCAGCTGGATTGAGGAGGCCAATGCCTCGGAACGGCTGGCTATCCCCGGTCTGCCTGCAGACCTCGCGCTTGTGCACAATCCCAATGGGACAGATAGGCTGCACAAAAAGGCCTGTTTACTCCCCACGACACCGGTGCAACCTGCCCTCTGAAGACAAAGATACTCGACTAGGACACTAAACCATTGCACTCTGTTTTCTTGTATATTTTCTCCATTTTTCCGGCTGTTGCATATTTCGATTATTTGAAACACTGCGGGGGTGGGGGGGGGGGGGGGTATAAAAATGCTGTATTTTCCAGCCGTTGTGCATTAATAGACTTCTTAAAGGGTTTTAAATGAACTTCTCATGTGTCGTTTGCTGAAGTGTAACTGAACGCGGAGCTGTAGGGCACCGAGCCACGGAGACTGAGTGGGAAGTCCATCTGCGCAAAGTGTGTGGCCAGCAGAAGAATGCAAGCTGGTCGGCAGCAAGCTCTATGAACCTTTAGTCAAACTAATGAGTCCATTTATGGCACCAACCTAATGCGCCGGCATCTGGTGATGCTGGAGCATGATTCACATCTTCCTGCCATGTTTTTGATCCTTTAGCATCAGTGCTAATTCTTCAGCATTAATACTAGCTCATCATCTTCACCTCACTGCCTGAGGAAGGGGATTTCCATGCCAGGGAGCATGTCTGGTGCTTCAATGAACATGACACTTATGTTACCCAGCTGCCAGGTCTGTCAGACCACTCAGCTGATCTGAGCTCAGTTTAGCAGGTATATCTTCGTGTCGTTTCTCGTCTCCTCTAACCAGATGTGAGCTGCTTGACATTCTTGTGGAAGACGACATCATTCTGTACACAGCAGCCCACAGCTCTCAGGCTGGGGTGCCCTGACTTCCTGTCCCGTGACATATGACATCTTTTCCTTTTGTGTCTTTCTGCAACTCCAAACTGCAGCAATTACAATGCTTACAAAAGAGCATTTGTACCAGCTCGGTTTGATGGTGATGCCTCAGGCTGGAAGTGGGCTGGCACTCACCGCTACACAGTACCAACACCTCTCAGTATGTGCTGGCACTGAATCACAAGTGGAGTAGCAGCACCTGGTTTAGCCCCTACTTCAAGTCCATTTGGAGCAGAATGATCCAGACAATCCACAGACTTTGACGATGGATTTACCCCAAATATAGTAGCAGAACATCCAGGGTGGGCTGACATACTGATGCCAAAGCAAGGTTCAGGCACGAATAGTGTGCTTTACTAACTTAGATCCCAGCACATACAGTAAATGCAACCCCACACGGCGACATTAATATAACAAAACGCAAACGCGCTATGACGTACACTTGCATGCAGTGTCCTCTGTACAGGACACTTTTCCTTTCTAACATCTGACATTCAGTTTCTTCTGGTCTCCACCAAATAGTTAAGTAGGGCTGAAAGCCCCACAAGTGGTTCACAGGGAAGGACGTCCATCAGTGTAGCCAATGCCAGCCTTTCTGTTGCATCACTTAATAAACTTTCAAATCACTTCCTTTCAGTGGTCCTTTGTGCTGATTGGTGGTGGGATTAGGCCAGCGGCCACCGCTCGTCTCTCGTTGAACAGGAAGTTGTAGGTGGCGCATGCGTTGGGCTGTTGGGGGAGTGAGAAAAACTGTTTTTCAGGCGAGTGTAGCGAGTTGTCAGGTCAGCAGGTATGACCCTGATTGTGGGAGGCACTGGGAGGTTAAGTGGCCTCATTGCTTATTTCTTACCGTGTCTTGGATCTCAACTGCAATGCGCTTCTTCCTCAGGAAGTCTAGAACGTTCCTGTCAAGCCGCTCCACCTGGCCCCCAGTGCCCAGGACCAAAACTTCTGTAAGAAGCAGAAAGATTGAGAGCTGGCTGTGAATCAGATTACTGTTTGGTTTGAAACTCACTATTCTGTGCTGATACTGTAGCTGCTTTTTAGGTGCTGTTAATTAAAAAAGAAAAAGTTTGATTTCCGCAGAAAGTCAGTCATGCAACCGCGATGTCCGAGGTATGTTTGAAACTTTAATACAATCACCTGCTGCTTTTAACGGATATTAACGATCGGCACGTGGTGTGGTGTGGTGGGGTGGGGTATGGGTATATTACCGATGCGAGGCTCCAGTAGGTAGAATAAAGCCAAACTCTCCACTGAGATATCCTTATAGCTGCCTACCTGCAGTGGGCGATAGAATTCAGGCAAAATTCTATATAAGCTTTTACCGATTTAATTACTTATCATATGTAAATTGTTTACTTAAGAGGCACTTACTCAGGATGTCTGATAACTAAAACTAAATATTTTATTGAAACAGTAGTGTTTATTTACCTCACTTATTAGCCAGAGGTAGTTATTCATGAGCATAATGAACAATGCTAATCCTATACCTGTTTCATCTTACATGTCTGTACATTATTATTATTTTATTATTATTAACAGGCTCACGTTCCACTGCAGGATAGCCGGCGGAAGCACGGCGCACGGTCCCAGTACGCGGTTCCGCCCGATAGTAAAGCCCCGAGGACTGTAGCTGTGGATGAGCAGATCGCTGTCCGTTTCCTTCTGCATGACGGACACCGTGGTGCGCTGGTACAGTTCATCATCAGTAGGGGCCAGGCGATGTCCGCGCACCAAGGCAGGGCTACAGGACACGGGTGCAAGGTTACTCTTCCACAACCGTTACCGGTATATATTTTTAAAAAATAATACTTATTTGGCCAGCTTACAATTTGATGGTACTTTACTGATGTTTGTTATTACTAAGGCAGTTATTAGAAGCCTCTCGGATTACTAGGCAGCTGAATAGAGGTCATTGGAAATACCCGTCAGTCAACATGAAACATATTTTAATTTACGATAGAGAGAGTGCCGTGCAGAACCAAAATGAAGTGCCATCAATACCTCATAAAACCTGGATATCTTTGAAGACCCAGCCGCAGGCTGTGCTGCGCAGCCCGTGGAAGCAGCCTGGCGTAGCCCACAGTGGCCATGCTGGTGGGAGGAGCTGCTCGTTTGTTCCGGTGTGTCACATGGATCCGTAGATCTGCGACTCGCCGCTGTAGGGTGCTGCCACCTGGCGGTCAAACTCAGCAACGGTCAGAATCGGGCGCTGCCAAAATCACTTCGAAAAACCAAAATTCGCTTCCGCTAGTAGACCTGTTGGCTCCTCATCTCTTCTGGACCCCAAACCGCATTTTTTGACTGTATACGGTTCTTATGTCACTTTTAGTTTCTGACCTAGTTTAAGCGTGGCGATAAATCACACCCGCTCATTTATGAATGAAGATGTAGTGTCTCCCCACTGCTACTACCGTTTAATATTGCTGATGTAATTGATTATGAGGTTCTAGCCTGAGCCCCTGAAGCAACTTTCTGTTTCACATTTTACCTTTTTCTCTGTCTTGACGATAAACAGAAAGATCTTTGTCAAGAATGCAAGAGCTCCACGGGCCTGCAAAGACACCCTTCTGACAAATACCAAAGCAGTAGATCACTGTGATCTGCAATCCTGTCTGCTTACTGTTGCTACATTCACCATAATCCTTTGGCATTTTAGAAAACTAGTCTGACATAAGATAATAGGAAGTTGAACAAAAGATCTTGTAAGTGTTTAAATGCCTGGGTAAGAACCATTCAGCTGAGCTACCGGGTAAAAATGTCACGTAAACCTCTGAGTATGAAGGCAACTGCCGGCCAACTTCATATCTGTCATTATAGTTTTAAACAGAAACATATTTGAAAGGCATCAACTGATGTCAAAGGCTTTATAATGGTTTGCACTAAAGATGTCCTGTACAAGTTAAATTAAATAAATAATACCAACTTCTTCAGCTGCAGTTGAATGTGAGCAAGGCGGACAGAATCTGCGCTCATCTGCTTTATTGAGAGGTGCTGAAACGCCACTGCGTGTGTATTTGCATTGTACTGAGTGCCTGTTCATCTTGGGGGCGGGGGCCTCAGACTGAGACGTTTCTTATAGAAGTCACAGATCCACTAAACTAATTCTGTCTTCTTTCTTTGAACTTAATCAGATAATTTTGCCTAATGCAGCTCTACTCAACTGTTGTGTTGATATACCAGACACCTTTGTAGGTTTTTGACATCAGCATAATGACAGAATCTCTCACAGCCCCTATGGAATTCCATCCCATTCAAGGTAGCCACTCTTAAGATTTTTGAAATCTGTGATTTCATTTGAACTACTACTCACAGTGTCATGCCCTCCCGCCCTCGAGCTGACCCAGCTGCCTGCAATCAGTGTTAAAAACAGCAGCAGTAGAAGACTTAAGCCTGGTCCAAACCCCAGCTCAGTGCAAGGATTTCAAATTCTCCACGAGACATATTGGGCGAGTTAACCCTTGTCTTTTCTTCAGTTCTGCTCCCCCTTGCTCGCCTTGTCTGATCTGCCTGCTCCTCTGGCCCGAGCCCCTCTGCTCCTCTCCCCCCTCGCCCCTCCTGCAACATCCTCGTGTGCCCTTCCCGTGTCGACGGACTGACCTCCCTAGCCCTTGCATCGTGACCCCGCTCTCCCGACTACGACTCCGGGTCCCGGCTTCACCTGTGATCGCCGTGTCCCCTCCTCTCTGTCTCAGACCCAGCGTGCCTCTCCGGCCGCAGATCTGCCTGCCCTCACTCTGCTTGCTTGCCTCGCTCCTGTAATAAGCTCAGCCGTGTGAGTATTTCCCCTGACTGGCGTGTGTCCCTCACACACACAAACTACGCACAAACAATTTACGAAATCCCCAGCCTCTAAGTGCTCATTCGTGTCGTCGCCAGCTGGGGCCGGAATATGTGAATGTGTGTAGGTGTGTGAAGGGAAGGCTATCTTACTGTGAGAAACTGTTTAGGGGAATGGGCCAAGGTGGCTCTTCCTACTGGTTAGTGAAGAAAGAGGAAGTAGTGAGGCATGGTCTCACCCGCAGAAGGAAGTACAAAGGCGAAAGAATCCCCATCATTCACTACTTCTGTCTCAATGGTTTTATCAGCCAAAAATGGGCACAGGCAATAAGGGGAAACTGCCTTGGTGTGTGTGACACACTGCAGTGGACAACACTGACACGCTGTGAAAGGGATTCCAGTCATGGACACATTCCAGTGGGAGTGACGGACCGCGCACAAGACATTCTACGTACGCACGTTGAACTGCATTTGCTAGTGATACGTGTAGCTACAGAAAGAAGGAGAGCCGTGTGACATAGATTAGGCGAGAGAGGCATGCAGAGAATGACAAAGAGGGAGACGGGGAAGTCTGAAAAATAAGGGGCAAGAGATAGAGAGAGATACAGAGGTCTGAGTGTAACAGGGTAAAGTGTTTCTCCCACATGCAGACTTATCTGGTCGCAAGATTGGTCAATTGTTTTATTGTTGTTTGTGGAGTGTGTAATCTTATTGGCTGATCCTGGTCCTCCTCTGGACTTAGATTAAAGGTCTTTCCAGTCATGCTAGTGGTAGATTGTGGTGGAACAAACTCACATAAAACAATAGAATACTGTGCATTAGAGTTTTCAAAAGAAATAACAATTATTTATGTGCCCTCCTTTGTGCTAAAGCAAGTGAAATGTTATCTACCATGCTGTGCTGCAGACACTAACCTATATGCTGCTTTTGCTAGGTGAATAAAACCCTGGACTGACTTCATGCATCCAAAGTTAATTTCATACAGCACAACGCAGAGTCATCCATGCTACATGTCTATGACGTACTGGCAGAGAGATAAATGGATATGTGTATTACTTCTAGGTAAAAAGATGGAGAGAAAGGAGAGAGCGATGGAGTCCATAGAGGTATGGGGAGATATAGAAAGAGGGATGGAGAAGCCTGTCTTATTTATAGAAAGGTAAAGAGATGGCAGGAGCATTGAGAAATGAGACGCTCCTCCCCATCTCAGGTGTCCAGAATCCCGGGGCTTTCCTAAGGCCCCCTGTTCGCCTGACAGACACACCTGTACATATGATGGAGAAGGCCAACCATGACTGTATCCAGGGTTCAAATTACACAGTGGCTTTTTGGCCCTATTGTCCAGTGTGACACACAAGCCGCATGCACACGCAGACATATGTGTGTGTGGCTGCGTGGTCAGTAACAGGGTTACTGCGAAAACACACACACAACAAACACACCATTGGTACATTTTTTTTATTTCAAGATCTTTAATATACGGAAAATATAACCTATAACTCAAAAGTGGACATTTTTAGAGCGCACCCTAAAGGTCAGAGCATTCAAAGGCGACCGTGTCCTTTTCAGCTCCCCTGAGCTTTGAACCTTGTGTGTATTTCATATGCACTATAACGTAATTATTTTTGAGACTCACAAATTTTGAATAGTAATTATATATGCTTAATTTATACAATTTATATATTAATAATGGTTTAAGGAAATCTCTTGTATTTTTGTTACAATGAAACACACACACACACCTGAAACATGTTCACACTGTATCTTTGTAAGTCTGTACACACTGAATAATCCTGCCTAAGTGACTCAGATATCAGACTTCAACACAATAACCACTTAATTACATCTTTCTATCTAAAAGCCATCTGTAATCCATAAACCTTTTTCCTTGCCCAGGAGTTAGGACCCAAGGGAGAGGGGGGCCCTTAGAGTCACCAATATTCCTGACACCCCTGCCACCCAAAAACACAGAGCATGGGACAAGAACCAATCCTGTTTATATGACCTAAATGTTCATATAAAAAGCATGGTCCCAGAAGGGAGCCTTGGTGGACAGGCAGTCCCCGGGCTAAGAATGTCCAGCTTATAGCACACACTACTTTGTAATGCTTGTGAAAACATTGTGTGGCTTCATCAGTTTGTATGTAGTTACTCTTATTATTACTGCATAATTATAATTGTTATGTACTCTCTCTGATTTACCTACAAATTTGACTTAAAGACAAACTTTGGGAACAGGGATGTTTCCCGAGGCCTTAACTCTACGTAGTTGATTAGGTCCATCGTTTAACATACAAAGGCTTCGGGAAACTCACCCCAGATCTCATTAGTAACCTGGGGACTGTCTGCACTCCATGACTCCCCAAACAGAGTCACGGCAGACAGCGTAACCCCTAAGAAGTGGTTAATTATTTGCTGCACTATAACATATAACACTTCACACTGGTGCAGGACACCTCCCAAGTCATAATATGGAACACCATTCATTTCCCCCTGCACTGAGATATAGTGTCTCAGGTGGTTTATACATCTTTTGAAATTGAAAAAAGTACCACTTGAACTACTGGCCATGATTGGAGACATTTGTCTAGAAGTGGTTTAGTGCGTTCAGGGGGTTTAGGTAGTGCTCAGAAGTAAAAAAGTGGCCTGACTCCTGAGTCATACCGATAAGAATCATGTTGAGAAGACTGAAATACTGTGTGGTACATAAAGTCCCAAAATGCCACTTTCCAGGGCTTGTGGGTGAGAATGCAGGAGCACTTCATATGTAAAATAGGACTTTCTGGATGGTTCTAAAACCATGCCGATGAGAAACGGACATACTTGTTCAGCCTTTATTACCTCAGCTTATCGCTGATCAATGTCAGCTGAGTAATCACACGGAAATGTTACGACTCAAATCGATACCAAGCCATTAAACATTGTTTTCAGCGTTTTTCATTGTTCTTGTAACATCGCTTCGACATATGTGGCTGAAAAAGCCGGGTTTATTCATGAGAAAGCATGAACGGGGGGCCCAGGCGAAGGGGGACGGAGGGAGTGCCTGGGGAGGATCGGATTTCAATGAGAAAAACGAAAGCGAAACGATTGCTGCTAACTGGCAGAAGCTGGAGGAAGTGAGGAGTCATAAATAGGGCCGAGCAAGGAGCGGAGGACAGCGGAGAGTCGCCGGTTCAGAGACGGACACGGAGGCTCAGGGACACGCAGACGGCCACTACTGAGCATCCCCCCGACACACACACACGCAGAGACACACGGACCAAAGAAAGAACCAGAAACCTGCGACTGAGAGGTAAAATCTCCCCCAGCCGCCAAACTCCTGCTTTCCTCCTGCTCTCTTTTAACCTGATATTGTAAAAGCCCTCTCTGTTCCTGTTTCATCTGCCTCTTGATAGTTCCTCGCTCTGTGCTCTCGCACCAGCAACAGCCTGTACCAGCTTACTGCTGTCCCTCAAGCACACCTACGCACTCTCCGACAAGCTCACACTCATCCGCACGCTGTGCACGCCGACATACCGACCTGTCGCCTCACTCAGGAACAATTGCAAGCAGCCTTTGTATGCATCTAGCTTCATATAGAAGAAAACATGCCACCAACTTTGTCTTCACACAAATAAATACCTATCAAGTCACTTTCTATACCTCACATACAAAGAAAAATACATTATAAGCAGACACTGTCTTGGTTACAAAGACCTTTCAGGTTCAATAATACACCTGTGGGATTCCAAAGTATTAGTAGGCAACACTTTGGATAAATTGAAGACTAAGCTACAGGATAAACAAATATTGCTGCTCTGATATGGGTGATGAGTGACCGCGAAACTACAGCAACAATAAGTGAATCTTTGTTTGTCGCTCACTTTGCCATATTCTTTCTGAATGGAGGTCATGATTTTACAGTATGCGTCGGACGGAGAACCTACGGGAGGTGGCGGTAACGGAACCCACAATGCAGCTGATGCTGAGCTGGGCAGCTGCGTGTGCGCTCCGTTTCCACCTGCTTCCGACACTCCCGGACGCACGGACTCCCTGTCTAACCCCAGCTGGGACCTGGCTGTCAAGCTAGGGGGGCCAGACGGATGAAATGGAAGGATGTGTGAGCGCGAGGCCATTTGTTTGTATGAGCGAAGGGCCGGAAGGCTCTCAGTGTGTGCTTGGTGCGTCTCTCTGCCTGATGGCTTATTTGCCTACATGGACATCCATGCATGCCCAGGTGGTTTGTGTGGGGCGCATGTCCGTGCTGTGATACAGTGGTATCTGTGGGACAGAGAATGATAATTATTTGTATATCAGGTGACATGAACCGTGTCACTAAGATGGTATCTGTACGTGAATCTGTGGGTCTGGTTCTGCATGTACATTTTTAAGCGTGAGAAAATGCGCCTTAGCAGATGTGTGCCTGATTATTGTTATATATTATACATATGCACACACATACACATAAGCACGTACATCTACATATTTCTTTCTGAACATCCATATATACACTATATACATATATCTAGAAGTGTGTCTGATTATGTATCAGAGTATATCTGTACTGTAAGGAAGAAGATTTCTGTGTTACTCTATCTGTATGTGTGTGTATCTGTCTGTCTATCGTGTGTCTGGTTCTATGTAAAGAGAAAGTGAAAGAGATGTAGCAGGGGATTTCCAGTGCTCAGGGTGTGTGTGGTTGCTGGTTGCGGGGGGGCGGGGGGAGGGTGGTAATCAACCTCTAGTTCCACTTGAAGAACTCGACATTTGATCGTCATGTGAGCTGCGTTCCTGAATGACACGTTTTCTCCCGGTTCGCCACACAACAAGAGCCATCGGGAAATTCGTGTCAGCCAAGAGTGACAGCTGGCAACCACCAATGGCAGCAGCCCTCTGCTCCGGTGGGGAGATGAGCAGTTAGATAGACTTACCCTGAAAATGTGTGAGGAATACAAATGGAATGTTTCTTCATTCATCTTGTTTTCTACTAGAAGCGAATTAAAGTGCTTTCAAATACATCTTGTATTTGATGTCTATTTTTGCATCCTTGTTTTTTCATACAGATCAAAGAATCGTATTATGAAAGAATAGCATGACGGAAGCAAATAGCCGTTCTGCGGAGTTCTACATTTTCTATTTTCTGGACAGATTTACAGAAATATTGCAGACACTGAACCACAGTGATGAGAACTGAGAAGCTTCATTTCCTCATCCATGAGTTGTCACATGACATCTGTTAAACACTCACACCAGGAGACAATAGTAACAAGACCAATAATACTACAAAGCTGGCATCAATGTATTTTGTAGCATATATTTTCTTGAACAGACAGGTAGCAATTACATATTAAAAGGTATTATTTGGTTTTGGATCATAAATAATTAAGTAAAGTGAATTAGTAATGTTTATAATTAATTTCAAACTTCAAAAGTTGTCAGTGTATATCACAGCAAGTCCACCGAAATGACAGAAATACTTTAGAATAAAGTTAAACAATGAGAATGGGATGCAGCAGGTCTGTGACCCAAGACTTACAACAAGAGACTGCTCGCCCTAACAGGCTAGACCAGTTACAAAGATGGTGATTCACATCAGTGGATCTGAAGATGATAAACATGCTGTCAGAAATAAGTCACGCCAGAGCTGAGCTTGTGGCCCTTGAAAGCGCACAGCTAAACTGCGAAACAGAAGCGTATAAAGATTCACACACTCTTATTGTCAGTGGTTCTTAATCAATATTGTCTGGGTTTTGCTGCATTTTTATGGCATCAAATTAAGTTAGGCAAACATGGGATGAAATAGAATTAGAAATAAAAGTTACACAAATTACCTTAACGGACACGCTTGATCCCTACAGAGTGTCTGTATGGCAAGCCAAATTGTCGTGTTTTTGGAATAAGGCATACTCATCATAAATTAAAGAATATGAATTCAAGAAATCTACATCGCAATTCTAGTTAGAATTTTATTTTTCTGGTAAAATTCATATTACAGAGGTTTTTACTAGTCATATATTCCTATTGACTTCCATTGTATTTTTGCTTCATATATTCTAAATTAAATTTTTACTAGTAAAAACTCAGATTGTAGATATCTAATTTAATATCTTACTAGTAAGAAGTCATATTGTAGATATCTGTAACTACATTTTGACTAGTAAGAATTCCAGGTCTACATATCCATAATTGAGTTTTTACAAGTAAAAATTTAAATACAGATCTCTACAATTACATTGTAAGATCTGAAATAACATATCCAGAGTGAAAAATATCATTGGAAGTCAATGGAAATATAGTACTAGTAAAACTGCATCATAGATATCTATAATATGAATTTTTACCAGTAACAATACAGTTTGTAAAAAGAATTCATATTAGTCAGAACTGATTTATAGTTATCTGGAATTCGTATTCTTACTAGGAAATGTTTCATAGAGTAAGTTAACTAGTAACATTATTTTTGTTAGCAAAAATGTAGTTATTCTGAGTGTGTCCTGTCGTACTAAAAAACAATTTGGCTTGATAATATGTCCGAACACTTATGTAGCTTTACCTTCTGTGTATTAACGTACCTTTGACTTTGTAAATGTTCAGTCCACCTCCCCAGTGTCTCTGCAGGCCTTTTCTCTGCGGGTGAGACACCAATATTTTACTGCCTCTATTGGTCAGTTGTTAACATTGCATGTTTCCATAGAAAGTCATATTTGAGAACTTGAACATTTTTTACACCCAGGCCTATCTTGTACGTGCGTGTGTGTGTCTGTGCGTGTCCATATGTACGTGTGTGTGTGCATATATGTGTGTGTGTGTGTTTGCGCGTGTGTGTTTGTGCATGTTTGTGTGTTGTGAGTGTATGTATATGCAGGTTAACATGAAATGATTCCCAATGAGTGTGCGAGGTCAAGACAGCGCCGCCCTAAGTCCCCCCAGATGGGCTGGAGAGCCCCGAGCAATCATGGGCCCAACCGCCCCACAGCCACCGGAGGGCTGCGTGTCCGCCCAAGGAGGCAAAGGGAGTTGGCACCGGGCACCCCTCACCCGCGAGCACGGGCCGGGACCCCCACAGCCACAGGCGGCAGTTCACCCCCAGAAGCCAGCCGCACAGGCATGGATACATCCGCGCACCTCACGGGGGCCCCGCCAGCCCTGGGCAGACCTGCACCCCCCCAAGAACCCCCACCAGAGAGACCAGGGAGACGCACCGAGAGCCACCAGGCACCCCACCCTTGGCTACCCCAACCCCATCTCCCCAGTCCCTGCACCCTCGCTCCCCCAAATCCCCTCAGTACCACCCCCACACCGTCCCATCATCCATGTGCTCCCCCGTTCCAGGACAAACATGCAGACACACAGAAGCACGCATACACACATACACAGTCTCAGTCACCCCTGCTCGTCTTTGAAGCCCAGCAGCAGATGCCCTGGACTTGCCCAGTAGACGGCCCCAGAGGATGTCCCCCACCCCCTCCAGATCGCAGGTGAGCAGGCACCCCGCCTGAGGCCGGCAGCACCCCATAGATGCAGAAGCCCCCCCCGAGCACACCTACCGGGGCCTGCCGCCTCCGCCACACCCAGGACCCCCTAACCTGTCCGCCCCTCATCGACCGTGATCATTGATGGTGTACATGTGTGTGAAACTAAGGTGTCATTAAAATATGGGGGAGCATATGGGGAAAAGACATCCCAGCCAGAGCTGCCGTCTTCACCACTGCCCCCCCAAGCCATCTGTGTCTATGGTGGAGTTAAAATAGAGGGGAAGGGAGCTGCGCAGTCCAGCTGTGGGCTGCCAAAGCAAGCAGCCCAGGACCTGCACAGCTGCCCTCGCCCTCCAAGGCCCTATGTGAAAGAGTGGTGTGACATGGATGCGTGTCTAAAGTGCAGTTAAAATAATGAGAGGGAGGGCGAGTGGCTAATCATCCCCCCTCTGTCTGGTGCAGTGTGATGTCTTTGGTATGGCGTTTAAAGTGTAGTAAAAGAGTTGGGGGGCGAATAGCTGGTGACCCCCCATTACCTATGTGTGGTGTAGGTGGATGTGGGCTGGGGGGTCATGGGGTAATAGGTGATAACACCGCAGGGCAGTGGGCATCAGGCAAGACACCTCCGAATGTATGGCGCCAACACCCAGGGGGGCACCCCCCACCCCACCCCAACCCACCCCAACCCAACCCAACCCAACACAACCCAACCCAAGGAGCTATCTGGAGCCTCATCTGCACCGGCATCACTGGCAAGCCATTCATGCACAGATACCCACGTTCACCAAGCACTCGCACCCCACCACACCCGCACCACCCCATCACCCACGTGCTCCCCCATCCCAGACCATACATGCAGACGTACAGAACATGCAGACTCACCAGATACACAGACAGACACACAATCCACATAAGGTTAATGAAGGGGGAGTGGCCAGAAGAGGGTTAGACGGGCAGGTCATAGCACAAATGAAGACGTCATGTATGAAAAACCATGTACAACCCGTGATTCAATACCTTGCAAAACCACTTTTAGTACCAATAACTTGAAGTAATCATTTTTCTATATTGCGCACATCATTGTTGAGGCATTTTGGCCCATTTTCTGCCTCATTTCATTATGGTTTGCAGTAGCTTTTCCACAGCTCTAAGGTCCCACCCCAGCATTTCAATTGGATTGAGGTGTGGACTTTGACTAGGCCACTGAAACACCTTGATTCTTTTCTTTTTCGGTCATTCTGTTGTAGACCCAGTTGCATGACCAAATTTATGTTTGTGCTGATATGCTGTGCTTGGTTTTCACAGAATGTGGTGCTGTGCATTATGGCTAAGCCGTACTTGTTTAGCCTTTTTCCTAATTGTACTGCCATAAACTTTAACATTTAGAATGTTAACTGGAGTTCTTTAGAGTCTGAGATAGGTCATGGGATTTTTGCAATTTTCTTGGCATTGCATGGTCTGACCTTGGGCTGAAGTTGATGGGATCCACTCTGGGGAAGATTGGCGACTGTCTTGAATGTTTTCCACTTGCGAATAATCTTTCTCACTGTACAATTATGGACTTTATATAACTCTTCCCAAATTGATGGGCAGCAACAATAACTTCTCTGTGATCACTGCTGATGTCAAAACCTGAATGCTCCAGACCAGTAAGCTGCCAAAACTTCTGCTTTTATAGATGTGGTCATACTTTCTGATGATCACCTAATCAAGTGCATTTTATTAGCAGCACCTCGTTGCTACTTACCTTCTTAATTCCTGTGGAAGCTTAATTTTACTTAATTTTTCACACACTGCATCTGCATTTTGACTTTTTGTCAAATAAATAGTGACATGACGTAATATGTCATGTTGTTGTTCATCTGACCCAATAAGGACCAGATGATTTTTTTAATGTCGTAATATGTAAAACCTTAGAATTGACAGTATGCTTTCTTTTTCACACGAGTAGATTGCTTTGAATTGGAATATGGGTGATAAAACGTACGACACAAGTTTCTGACTTTATCAAAGGGTAATGTTAGCATGATACTAGGTATACTTAGTGAACTAGATCATACTCAAGACATGAGACTAAATATGTCGTTTTGATATCCATCCACCCCTTCCACGCGTCTCCTAACCGCTTATCCTGGTCAGGATCATAGGGAGCCTGAAGGTGGCGATCATTGGCGTTGCAAGAAATGTTGGGCCCCCTTGACAAAAAGTCACCTTTTGTTAAGTTTGTATTCATGACATACTGTGTCAGTGATAGTTAATATTAGTTTCCTTAAATGCAGAGATACTAACTAACTCTAACTTTCGGTGTTATTTGAACCTTGAATAGGACCTTTCGGTGTTATTTGAAAAATACGTATCGATCGCTCGGACGTCGATTGCTAGTCCTGGACGCCCGAGGGGCGTTCCCGCGTGAGCTGTTATTTGCGTGCGCGCCCCCTGTTTACAGGCAGGAGTTTAAAGTGCATTCATGGTACGAGAAACCTGCGGCCTTTAGTAATCTGTCCACCAATGTAGCACTTAATATAGTGATGTAATTATAGCCGGGGAACAAGCCCGAAACGGAGTGTTTACGCGCTGCGAATTCATCGTATAACGGCGAAGTTCAGACCGTAAGGCTAGCTATGTATAGGTCCCTGTACTCGTTCCGCTCTCCGGAGCCGAACTCGCTCCACTTCGCTGTCGGCGAGACTTTCCTAATCCTGGAGAGGAGCAATCAGCACTGGTGGCTCGGCTCTCGCTGCAGTTCCGGCGAAACCGGCTACATCCCGGCGTCCTACATCGAGAGAATACAGGTGAAACGGGTCTTTTCGTAGCGTCAGTCCAAGAAAAGGGGATTTTTGGTGGGCAATGTTAGACATCCATAAGGGAATGTGAGAGCCGTGACCCGGTTGAGTTGAACCGATTTCTTTTACCCCGTATTGAATTTTGGTTCAGTGTTTCTGGACCTTGAGGAGTGGACTTTTCCCCCGCACATTGGCGTGCATATGGAAGTGTTTCCGATCCTTCACCGTGAAATTCTGCCATCCAGTGCGCCGAAAAATAAAGTACATGTACTGATCCGGACTTTTTTGTCACCTGGTAAAAACTCAGCTGGAAAATGGCACGCTTTATCGCGTTCGGGACGGTGACGGGCCCAAAACCGGCGGAAAACGAACCACCCATCATCATGGGCTGGCAGGGTGAAGTCATCCGGCACCATTTCTGTCCCAAGAATGACGGGTTCAACGCCGTAAATAATTATAATAGAATAACCAGCAAAGTGCGCACATAATAAAATAATAAGCAAACGTATCAAGAATAAAACAAAAGTGCGACTATGCCAAAACGCCGATAGACTGATGTCATTCCCTGGCGCCGTGAAATATAACTCGACCCAAAGTTTGACACAAATTCCAGGTGTGAGCAAATTTTGGCAAAGTTGCTGCCGAGATTTTTTCCTTTTTAAAATGTGCACGTTTTGCGGCTGCGGTGCTGCGTTTAAGGCGGTGTGGTTTTTATTTTTATTTTTTTGGTGTGTTGATACAGGGACGCTGCACTTTCCCCTGAGGCCTTCCTGGTTATTCCAGGCAGCCACCAAGGCCTAATTAGTCTGTTTATTCTTTGACTGTATCGCACTTGTATAATAATTAATGAGCTTTATATTTCTGATTATCGATAAAGGTCGGATTTTTCATCGTCATTCAGCTGGGACTTTGTCATGCTGTCTCTGTAGAAGTGTACAGTGCAACCTGCAGGCGAAATGAGGTTCTATGTATATGGACTTGTGTGCAAGTCAAAGACTGAACGGCAAGAGGCTTGAGCTTAAGACTGCAGACTATGCATAGTGCAAGTAAAAACAGATGTACAACACCACATGATACATGCACTGGATATTTTAAGTACAAACAACCCAAGGAAGCATGGGAGATTAGATAAACCCAGAGCTTTAAGTATAGCAGCAAAACGTACCTATACAGTAATGATAAATGACAATAAAGTGAGCAGTGCCATTGGAGAGGGAAATGGGTGCATTTTAGGCGCTCGTTGGTTGGGGAGGGTCTTGACGGCCCCTGGAACTAAGCTGTTCTGGAAGAACTGGTTCAGATACTCCAGTATATATCAGTGTTTTAATGAGGGGGTGGTTAGTGTAGGTGTGTGTCTGAGATGCTGTTTGCAGGTGAGGGTGTGAATCAGGCTGATATTGGTGCAAGGGATTTTCAATCGTTGTGTTTTGAACTAATGCCTTTGCTAAAGAATGGTTATTTCATTCATACTAATGAAATTAGATGCTGTTAAGTTCATGTTGATTCTCAACAATATTCCACTTTCACTAAAATATGCATCTACTTTTGTGCTGACGACATTCTGGTAATGCGTTGTGTGTTAATGTAAAATCAGCCAGTTTAATTAGCAATATTTGCCGAGATATTCTGACTGTATCGCTCATCTCCCTCATGATGACCTTGAGCAGGGATCTGCTTTCCTCATGATCCATGCAGCCGCCCTTTGCATGTGTTTGTTCATCTTTGTGTTTTTTGTTGTGTGGATGATTGACAGGGGGGAACATTAGTCCACTGTGGATTTACTTTACATTTTTAGTTATTTTGCAGTTGCTTTTATTCAAAACGACATTCATTTTCAGTGAAAGCAGAGTCAGACATTCTCTGGGGGGGGGCTCACTCAAGGGATCAAGAGTGAAATAACTTTGCTGCAGACTTGTGGTACTTGAGTTTGGAGTTGGACTTGAGTCCGGTTTTGAGTCCACATATGAATGGCATATGAATGGAATCATGGGAGTTTTTACTTGGTCTTCACTCTGAACTGAACACTTGTGACTCAAAACTTTCCTGATTCCATAGATTATGCCTGCAGTCTGTAACTGGCTGTAGACCACCCCCCACCCCCCGGTTTCTTATATTAGCGTTGATATTTTCCAAACATCGTGCCTCCACCCGCGCAGTCAAATTACGTCGTCGTCATGTCTGGTTCCAGAACCAGTTTTAAATGTGTGGAGCAGGATACAGTCATGTTACACTGAACTTGATAATTACTACAGGCTGCAGTGGTGCTGTATCTCTATTATCTTTGCTAAATCATCTATTTCTCAGTTGTGAATAATTATTTCTTAGTTTGTGGTCATTTAAAATAATTTTAAATTTCGCTTCAATTTATGCTATTTGAATTTAGATTCATGGTATACAAATGAACTGAGACATCTCGGACGTGTCCCTCTGTTGGACTCGAACTTGCATCAGACTCGCTTTATCAAAGATTGACTGGGACAGTGTTGTGTTTGGTGGACCCAGGTATCCTAACCCTCAGTCATACACTGTCAGGCTATGCTTTCTCCCTCCTGCCTTGCTGAGTAATATTGCTTGAGTGTTCGCCCCTACAGTTGATGTGTGTACTCTGAGACTGATTGGGTCGCACGCCTGGGAGAAGGGGGGGGGGGCAGGGGGTTCAACCAATGGCGAGTTGTGTCTTTGGAGGGCTGAAGATTCTTACATTCTTAATTCTTACAAGAAAACTGTCCACCTGATCAGATGTTCCCTACAGTGAGCCACAATGGGTCTCTCATTGATCCTGTGCGGAGAAGGTAGAGGAATATTTAATTTAATCTTAGAAAATTCCCCTCAGAGTGGGACTTTAAACAGACTGGGTAAATCAGGAACTTTATTAAGTAGTCTGACTCTCTCTGTAAGGGTTTAAGTGTACTCAAGTGTATTTTGTCGCGAATTCAAGTGTCCCGGCTAAAGTGAGGTGAAGTTTCACTTGGGGGAGTTCTTGTCTAATCTCGCAGCCACTGGAGAGCTCTGTCAGTGCCTCTTCAGCCGGGGATCCCCTGCCGCACTTTCCCTGTTGTTAGGCAACAGAAGGAGGCCATTAACACAGAGTGTGGCTGTCTGTTTTAGGGGGGCCCTTTTTGATGGGGTTTGCACGGAGCAGCACCGATCTCAGGCTGTAGCCGCTGCTCATGACTGACATCTCTGTCACTCTCAAGGTCATTTACCCCCAGGCTATGTGTTCACTGCCCTTCATTATCTCCGCTGTCCAATGGAAGGTGTCGGGCTGCTTGCTGTGGGCTGGGGTGGGGTGCGGTGGGGGTTTGGTCCCCATGCTGTCAAAAACCACTGCATATGGGCCTTCACTTTTTTCCCATTTGTTTGCCTGATCATCCATCTATCTGTGTTTTTTCCATCACTGTTTCTCCACCACAGGGCTGTGGTGTCACTCCACTTATAATCTGTGTGAATGTAACTGTGCTAAATTGCTTGTATGCAGGTGAATCCGATCACAGTTCAGGCATCAAAGCCGTCAAATCCACCACTTTGTAACTGCTGAGAAGCAGCTTATTACGGTCTCGTCAGCTGGTTTCCTTCTCACAGGATTACGCTGAAGCCAGATTTATTTTCTGTGACCATTCAGTCCTTTTATCGCATGTGCTGACTTTGTGTAGATGCAGCAGAATTACATCCTTCCTCTCGCCCTCGTTCCTTCCTGCTTAGGCCCCAGAACAGGATGAGGTTCTACAGTCGATTGACCGGGCGATCGAAGGCATACATAACAGGGCCATGAAAAGTGGGGGCAAGTACAACCTGGAGCAGAGAGAGGTGCTACAGTGAGTACCTTGCTCACTCAGGCCTTTGAGTAAAACCTCTTTAACCTTTAGATCCAGGCCGTCAGAGCAAGCGGCTGTAGCTTTTTAATCCCAGAGCAGCTACAGTCTGCTGATTTTGCCAAAGAATCCTTCATGTAAATGGAGACACGTGTTCCTCCTGAAGTTCCTTAATATCTCTCTGTCCTTCTCAGGTGCCTCTCTGTCCTTTGTTGTAGATTCCTATGTATAACTGCAAGATTGTCTCTGCTTATTTTCTTTTTTTTTTTTTGATTAGCGAATAGCTGCTTTGCACTTGACTCCCTTGATTTTAATGCAGCTACGTAGGATGATGCCTGTCCTCCTCTGTCTCAGGAAATTGATCCATCACAGGAAGGAGATTCTCTCCCGTCGGAGCCCGACCCCAGCTAACCACAAGCAGGGCCTGCCAACATCCACCAGTGACCTTTTCTTGGGCCATACCTCCCAGCCTCCAAATGGGCTGACCCGCTCATATGGGCGCCAGGCCAGCGAGCCGATGTCAGAGAGCCCTGAGAGTATACAAGGAGAACAGGGATTGTACGAGGTACCGCAGACTGTTAATAAATTGATGTAGAATGATATATATTCTTCATACATTGCTTGTCATCTCTCATTTTGCCATGTTTTAGGCATCAAAACTTTTACCCCCTTTTTTTTTGATACCAACGTTCATTTTTGAAAGCAGAGTCAGGTAGTCCCTGGAGCACTGGAAGGTCTTGCTCAGGGGCCCCACAGCCAAAACTCTGTGCCGAACCTGGGATTCAAACTAGTGACCTTCTGATCACAGGCAAAGCAGCTTAACTCACTGAGCCAGATTGCACTCCTTTGCTTTTGTCAGATAATCTGAACCCGCATATCTCTGTCCCCTGGCAGGTTCCACCTCAGCCTCGGCGTGCGGCACCCATTACCCCACCCCCCCCTGAGAAGCGCAGAGGCGTCCGGCGAACAGGTGGGTAGCCGCCCCTGCGACCTACACTAGTCTTTGAAGCGTCTTCACTGTCTGAACTTGGATTGTCTAACTCATCGTCACAGCTGGGCTAATGTACTGTCTGCCTTTGAAGTAATGGTTCTATTTATGGCCCAAATCTGTAAAAGGGGTCCAGCTATTCTCTGACTGTGTGTTTTGCTGTAATTGACTGTCTAGCCATGTCTGAACTGTTATTTGCTGTCTGGCCCTTTGTCAAAGTCATATTTATTAACTCAACAAAAGCTGTTTGTTTAATTTGATGAGCAAATCGTGTCTCCTCTGCTCTGATTCTCTAGTCTGTTCAGACTCATGACATCACATCCTGTTGTTCCTGTCCCTCATCAGTGTAGCTTTACACCTTCTCTGAGGGTCTTCTCTCGCCTTCAGCGGGTGCAGCATTACTCCTCCTTTTAAGTGTCTCCCTGCGCTTCCTCTGTGTGTTTCACTAGACCAGTGCTTCCCAGTGGAAGGGAGCGATAATGTGGACTCTCCGGGGGTCCCCAAGAATTGTGCTGGGAAACACTGCCCTGGAACTTGCCTACTTTTTTTGCGTCACGCCTGTCTGTTTCACATGCAAGCCTCTGCTGATGTGATTGCTCAGCTTTGAAGACCGCAGCTGTGCTTTGACCTTCATCCTTCCTCTGCACCCTGCTTCCTCCTTCCTTTCTCAGAGATGGAACTAACCATAACGTTTTAGTGAATTGCAACAATTGCAATATATTCCATTTGTTATAGAAACTGAAGTGCACAGTAAATGTATGGAAACGGGTGAATTCAAAGGGTTTTCATTTCTCTCTCTCTCTTCCCCCCCCTTCATTCCTGTGGCACTGCAGCAGAGGTTCCCTCTAGGACTTCCTTGTTGGCGGCTGGCTCCGCCCCTCCTGCCAGTGTCGGCCCCTCCTCCTGTGGAAGCTCCGCGTCACTGGACTCCAGCTCCTGTCACTCAGCCATATCCTCAGACGTCAGCCTGCCCAGTGTGTCCAGCAGCACGCCTCCCCCGGTGCCCAGCCGTGTGAAAGTCTCGGCCCCGCCCCCGCCTGCCCACACCACTCCTGAGTTCTCCCCTCCCTCATCTCAACCCTCTCTCCCGAAAAAGGGTCACGCGCCTCAGCCCCCTGGCTCCGCCGCGTCCGGCATCCTGGAGCAGCCCCATTTGGCCTGCCCTGCAGATCAGGCACCTGAGTCCATCAGCCCCTCAGGGAGTCCTACCAATGGAGTCCACGTTCCCATGACGATGGGGGCGGAGCTGATAGAGCTAGTGCGCAAGAACACCAGTCTCAGTTACGAACTGTCACGTGTCGCTGTGGGTGTGGTCGTGGGCCACCTGCAGACTGCAATCCCACAAGCTGCCCCAGCCCTGGAGAAAGTCCTCCTCTCTCTGGTGGAGAGCAAGGTCAGTGGGCGGAGCTGGTCTGGGAATCCTCCTGTCATTGGTGGTGGGCAGTGTCTGTAGCTTGGTCTTCCATGACCTGGTTGTGCACTGCTACCTAAGATGATGATAATTAAAATGGGCATTTAATTTAAATTTGTAATTCGAACGAGGCTGACCCTGCACCCTAGATTCTTTTTACTAAGTGTGTCAGTCCTACTGGTGTGATCGTTACCCTGTTTCTAAAGGAGGGCAGACGCCTGACGAGGACTGACGAGGAGAGGTTCTGCTTGTGACTTGTGAATGCCCCATTTGGAAATAGGGGATGGGGTGCTGAACTGGGTGGTTTGCGGGGTCATGTTTGGGTTGCTGTAAAAGCTGTTCCTTATCGGTCGTTCGTGCCAATTACTAGTATAGCGTCCACAAAAATACTGGAGTAAAATAGTGTAACATCGCACGAGAACTGACTGGTTGGCGACCCATGTCCCTTTAACCCATGTAATCTTCAGGGAAATGTCTGCACAGAGTTTTGCAGGATCACTCAAGCTACTGTATGCTTTGGATGACTTCAGTCCCTCGAGGGGGGGGCATATTTCTTATTCGGCTGCCCCGTCAGCATTTAATGCTGCTGAGTTTCATGTTCCCTTATGGTTACTTCACAAGGTTGCTGCGCTCAAAGGTGCACCGGTCTGATATACGGGATCGGTGTTGGCACAGAGCCATACCTAGTTAGACAGACCGGCCATATGTGACCAGTCTATGTCTACTACTTTAGTTTTCGGGAGTCGGTAAGTATTGAAGTGTCTATTTCTTGTTAAATCAATCTGTACAATAAATGGGTACAGTAGCTCTTTCCTATTTTAGATGTTCTTTGAGGCATTCAAGTTGAATTGTAATGCTGCCACTCTTTTTTTTTTTTTTGCCGCTCTGTGGGTGTGAGCGCTGTGATTTCTGCCTGCTGTGATGTCACGTGCATACTCTTCGCAGTAGAAGTGCAAGAACTTCAGCTCACAGGGTGACGATCCAGAAGTATTTCATGCCTTTAACAACAATTAGTAGGGCAGTGATTTGCAACTTTGTAAAAACAAAGTTTCGGGAGTTTTGGAAGTGCAATGTAGTGCAAAATCCCACTAAACAAACTGCACAGATAAAAACGGCAGGGCTGGCTTGGGCTGTTTTGCACACGCTCATCAGCTTCTGATACACAGGAGCTGTTATGGCAACAAAGTGTAAGTGATGCTGTTGCCAGTGGGAGAGAATGTGGGGCATTTTAAGCATCTTCGTGCATCATTTCTTGGAAGATATTTAATCTGAACGATAAATGCACAAAGTGGAACAGCACATTATGTATGTTTCTAATTAACTGCCTAATCTTTTTGGCAAACGTTTTTTTTTCCATTTGTATTTACTAGTTTTAAAAAAAGGAGTTCAGGTATCGTGTTGGTACTCATCGCCCGATACAATCCCAGTACCTGAAGAAGGTATCGGGACTGAAAAAGTGTGATTGGTGCACCTGTTACTCAGATCCACAGGCTGGACATTCAGCAGTTATGAGGGTCCGTGTGATGATTCCCCGGTATCTCCCCTGGCCGTGGGATGCTGGGGCGGTTTAGGGGAGGATATGGTTAATTTAAAAAAAAAAATAAGTCCTGCCTTCCTCCAGACTTGCTCCACCTCTGGCCTGCAGGACTTGGGCATGGAGCTGCCGCGGGGCCAGGTGTGCCACGACGAGCAGAGGCTGGAGGTGATCTTCGCCGACCTGGCCCGACACCGCGAGGACGCCCAACAGCGCAGCTGGGCCCTATACGAGGACCACGCCCTGATCGCCTGCTACCTGGAGGAACTCCTGCAGATTCTGGTGCGAGAGCACGTGCACTGAGCATATGCTGTCAGCTATTATTTAATCATCTTATCAAGCACACGTGCCATGCCTGTAGGCTGCTGGTAGCCCCTGCCCCCCTTCCTTCACACTATGTTGTGTTACAGTGTAATTGTGTAACGTTGACATTCACTGGAATCCATCTGCCATCTTCCCCAGACGGATGCCGACCCAGAGGTGTGCCGGCGCATGTGCAGAGCCAATCAGTTTGAACCGGTGCTGTCCATCGTCACTTACTACCAGATGGTACGCCTGATGCTGAAGCCCCGCCCGTAAAGGCATGCCTGTAAACGCAGGCCCACGTCACCACAAAATCCAGACTGCATCGCGTCAGCGCGCTGGGGGATCAAGCCTTGTTCTGCTTCTTGGTAACGACCCAGAAACGCAGAAAGTGTGTTTGGCTGGCTGCTCAAGTTGCTACCTTGAGTGGAGTCCCCTCTGTGCCGCGTTGGAGTCGGGCAGGGTCCCCAATTGGGGCGCGATGCCATCAGTCAGGGTCCCCTCTGGGGCGTGTCGCCGTCGGGCAGGGTATCAGGCTACTGTGTAGGGTATACAGCTATGTGGCTACCAACTATGTAGGATTTATGCAGAAGTTTAAATGATCCTTTCCCCAGGAAGACCTTAATGACTGCTACTACCAGGTTTATAATCTAATTCAGGTTTAAAGTACTATTTAGTTAAGAATACCTTAAATTTTACATTCGGAAAGCATCAGGTGTGTATATTCTTTAGTTGGAGTTCGTTTACTTGCTGTAATTTATGTAGCATGCAAGTGTACTTAGGCTTAAATAGTCCTAGGTCAGTGTAAGTGATTTTCCAGGTGTTGTTCTTGGTGTCAGTGGCTAAGCTAATTTTGTTTAACTCTCTATGGGTGAGCTTTCCCTGCCTCCCCCATCCCGTGTTTGACTCTGTTTTACTTAACTGTGTGGTTCTACAGGCTAGAACCCTGTCATCAGAAGGTTCCTGTATCTAATACCAGGGTTGACAGAGTGATGCTGCCAAAAAGTTCCTGACTAAGACCCTAAAACCCAGCTGCTTCCGGGGTGCTGGAGATTAGCTGAATTTTTGCTCTAACCCCAAAACTTGCTCGCACCTGTATATGTGTCTGTGTGTTTCATACAGATCCAGATGATTTGTGAAACATCAGAATCAGGTTTATTTCCAAGTATGTTCACATGTATATCCTCTTTTCAGTATCTCTCATACAGGACATGCACAATTTAGATAAGACAATGGTCACTTATTCTGGTTGATGTATACGAGATTACATGCATGGTTGATAAGAGCAAATAGTGCAGGGCTGCAGTGCAAGAACTGTTGAATAAATATTAGGCATCTTCTGATCTTTTTTGTTACCCATATCCAATCTGATCCATTCAATATTTCTCTGTCAATTCCCAGTCCAATCTTTGTCTGATTAAGCCTCAAGGCTTCTCGGTGTTTCCTAATTATATTTCTGAAGCTGCATTCTGGATGGCATTCCGAACATTTCAGGTCGTAGCTCAGCTGCTATCTGTTCCAAAATTAAAGAATTTCCACTTGGCTGATATGTCGACTTTGCAATTTCAAGCCATGTGTCTCCGGCATATTGCGGCGGATGACAGAACCTTACAGTTTGCGCCAATGATATAGGCTGGATATTTAAATGTATCGGGGCTTTGGAGTACAGTAGCCAATACTGATCAGTTTAAGAAAAAAAAAATAATAAAATCCCTGGATCCAGCTTGATTCGGGTCATTATCGACTTGGGACGTCAATGATCAATACAAAAGGTGCAGTACAATATAATAAGGACAGTGAGTCATTTACGACAATGAGGTAATGTGTGGTAACTGGAGGGAACAACTGAGCGATGGCGTTTGGGGAAATGAGCAGTTCTTGTACCCAATTTTGCTGTAGGGCTGGATAAAGTCTGACTGTTACTGTCTGACTCTCCTGGCGTTTGGCAGGAGCACCGCATCACCCTACGTCTGCTGCTGCTTAAGGTGTTCGGGGCCATGTGCAGCCTGGACGCCGCCCTGGTCTCTGCCCTCCTGAATTCTGTGCTCCCCATGGAGCTGGCCCGGGACCTGCAGACCAACACCCAGGGTGAGCACCGCACGCACACCACCCGCCAGTTAACGTGTTGCTGTCGGCGTTGGCCTGCTGTCTGAGTCTCAGTAGATGCCGATTATTTACACTTCAGTCAGTATTCAAAGTTAGCAGAACAGATGCTTTTCCCCCAGTGTCCTCATACGCTGATATATTTAAAAGTGCAAATTTAGCTTAAAACCCCTAGAGAGAAACTCTGAAAGTGTTAGGCAGGTGTGTGTTTGACTGGTATGATACAGTTGGAGGCCGTATGAGGCTGTGATGTATTCAGACTTGCTGACAGTGGGCAGTTTAGGCGTACAGCAGATGGCAGCCGCAAAGGTCAAACACTTTAATATACATGTATTATTAATATCTTTCACACGTTCTTGTTTTGTGTTCTCCTCCTGCCCGCGTCCCTCTGCAGAGCATCAGAAGATGTGCTACTCCGCTCTGGTGCTCTCCATGATCTTCTCGATGGGGGAGCAAGTCCCCTTCCATCACTACGGTATCCTGGGGCTTCATGCCTCGCTAGGGGGGGGGTGTCCTGTTCCGGGAGCCGTGAAGCTCCGGACGGCAATGGGTGTGATCCTGCTGTCTGGTCTTGACGACGGTCTGAAATAGCCTTGGTCTCTGTGTTCCCTCAAAGACCAGCTGAATGGGAATTTTGTGCACTTCCTCATGGAGGTCATTGAGGACGGGCTGCCGTCTGACGCCACGGAGCAGCTGCCTGACCTCTTTGTTAACCTGCTGCTAGCCTTCAACCTGCACTTCACAGGTCTGTGTGTAGCTCTTGTATATGTGTATGTTCCCGCAGTGTGTTTAAAAGCCCGTCATTTTGACGTTGAGAGATCCACTTTTTTCAGTGATGTGTCACTACAATCGGAGAACCAAAATACCACAGGTCTTGTGCTTTGGTTATTATGAATAAAGTTAGAGCTGGGTAGGGGTTATCATAGACAATACTAAGGTTATGCCCATAGGTGCGCGTGGCTTTAAGCAGCCAAATTTGTCCCCCAGAGTGGGTCTGTCATCTGATGAGCAACCACAGAGTTAAATAAAAGTTCTGCGTCATGTTTATTTTAGTCGGAGCTGCATTTCACTTGTGGATTTACTCGTGGCCTCTGTGCGGAGGGTTAGGGGGAGGTGGGGTGGTGCTACAGTCAGCGAGGGGCCTGTGGGACAGACCCTGAGGTGTCTCCCGCCTACTTCAGTGCCCGACAGCAACATCGTCATGCAGACGCTCACGAGGAGACACAACGCAAAGACCCTGACGGAGAAGGTGCTTCTGCTCCTCAACCGGGGAGGTGAGGTGGCACCAACCTACTCAGCTGTCTGTTTGTGAGTCGGGTTATCTGTATGGGTCAGTCTGTTTGTGACTTGTTCTGTTACGGGCTAGCTGTCCGTTTGTTTGTCTTACTGTCTCAAGCTGTATTGTTTGCCGTTCTTATAAGGTATTTTAAACGATCCGTCAGATTATTTTAATATTGTTGCGTACCATCAAACATTTTCTTAATTTTAGCTTTACGCCAAATTGTTTATTGATCATATTTAATAACACTCAACTGAATGAAACAAATCAATCGTTAATGAGACTTTTCAAACTAGAGCGTTAATTGACCCGTTTATAGCTTGAAACTATATCCAGTGATATGGATTCAGAGGGAGAAGTCATCAGTGTGTGTTTGTGTGTGATTGGTTATGAATATATTGCATTGTGGGAATCAAATGTCCCCAAGAGTCATTTTGTCATTTTGAAGTTGAAGGGGAAACTTCGGTTTATGAAATTCTGTGACTGTAATCAAAAGACTAAAAGTGCCAGAAATCTTGTATTTTGTTTGGTTAGTTATGGGTAGGGGTTAAGGTTGTCGTTGTTGGGATAACGGTTACGCCTATGGAAATTAATGGACCGTCCCCACAAAAGTATGAATACAAAGTGTGTGCATGGTGCTCTGAGCCTAAAGAGGCACTGTGCTGTGCTTTCACCAGATGACCCTGTGTGCATTTTCACGCACGAGCCGCCCGCCCCCAATGCGGTGCTCAAGTTCCTGCAGGACATCTTCGCCAGTCGTGATTCCGGCCACATATTCTACCGGACTGACATGATGGTGATGATCGACATCATCGTGCGACAGATCTCTGACCTCTCCCCCGGGGACAAGGTGAGAGGGTGTTCAGGGTCAGCGGAGTGATGTCACAGTCGGGCCCTTGAGTAAGGCCCTTAATCGCCGATCGATCCTCGGGATGGCTGACTCTGCTTTCTCTAAAATATGCTTTGAATAAAAGTGTCTGCTAAATAAACATAGTTTTTTTTTTTATTATTATTATTATTATTATTATTATAAATTCTTGTTTCCTTAAATTTCGAGTTCCACAGCAGAGCCCCTCCTGGGATCCCAGCTTTGTGGTCATATACTGCGCATATACTGTATTAAGCACATTCAATACAAATGATTAAGAAAATAAATGTATCCAAACAATGTGTCTTACCTCAATCGTCCGCTCCTTCCTTGTTCCACACCCCCTCGTTAACCTTGTGTGGGATCCCTGTGTGATCAGCTGTTTCTGGTTGTTGTCATTAGTCCTCTGTTTTTTTCGTCCGTGTGTCAGTTACCACAGTCCGGTCTGCGTTTGGCCTGCCTTACCTGTAATTCAACCCCGTATTGCCCCATACCCTGACGTCTGCGCCTTTGTCTCCATTCCGTCCCTATTGGGCATGACAACATTATCCATCCATCTTCCAAATCGCTTGTCCTACTGGTTCGCAGCGGGGTGCGGGGACCCCATCCCGGAAGCAACGGGCACAACCCTGGATGGGGGGGCCAGCCCACCGCAGGTCACACTCACACACCAACCACTCTCACACGCACACCTACGCCAATTTGGCAACTCCAATCAGCCTCAGCATGTCTTTGGACTGTTGGGGGGGGAACCGGAGTACCCAGAGTAAACCCCACGACGACACGGGGGGAACATGCAATCTCCACACACATGAAACCCAAGCGGAGACCGGAACCCGGGTCCCAGAGGTGTGAGGCAACAGTGTTAACCACTGCACCACTATGCTACCTCCAATATTATTGTAATTAAACATATTAATGGTGCCACGATACTCATTTCCCTACACGTCCAAGTTATCTTAGGTTGGCATTCACAGTTTGAGTTCTGAGATTCAGATCTCGAGGTAATTTTTTTTTCCTCAAACTGGTTTGTTCGACTTTTTTAAGAAATTCGAGTTCTAATGAGTCCGAGAACTGAGGTACCACTGTATTTCTAGGCTGAGTGCCTCTCAGTTCTGGCTTTGGAGTAACAGTTCAGTGTTTCACAGCCTCCCTGTCACTGGCTGGCTAGTGCTTGTCAGTCTCCCAAGGAGATGCAGAATGTGTGTTTAGGCAAACTGGCATCTTGAAAGTGTTGAAAATGTCTGTGCGTGTCCTGCAGTGGACTGCCATCCTGTCCAGGGTGTCCTGTGCGCTGTGCATTTTGGGACAGGCTCCCTGCGACCCTGTATTGAATAAATTACCCGCAGATGGAAGGATGTTCATTGTGCATTTGTTTTTAATTGGCGTTTAATAGAAGTTTCTCTTAATTTCTGTTTTCTCCTGTTCCAACCCTGCATCACCAGCTGAGAATGGAGTACCTTAGCCTCATGCACGCTGTCATCCGCTCCACTGACTACCTAGAGCACCGCCACCGACTGCCTGACCTGCGGAGGGCGCTAGCACGCATCCTGGAGGAGGGAGAGGGGGAGGGGGATGCCTCTGAGGGAGGAGATGCAGCCAGGAAGATGGACAGGCTGATCGTACAGGAGATGTTCCGGGAGTTTCCTCAGATCGAACAACAAGAGGAGGACAAGGCCTTGAGGGAATAAGCCTTCCTCTGGCTGCCCTGTCTGTCTGCTTCTGTCTCTTAAACTTTGTTTCACTAAGCGTACCTTTTAATTTCTAACCAGTAGGCCTTATCAGTTGGTTTCAACCAGTATGAACTGGTCTGCATGCTCACTTGTTGAACTATTCATATCAATTACCAATAGACTATAACTGACTTCTGACAATGAACTGTCTGCTCTCCAAAATCCTGCTCGAGTCCAGTTGAAAAATTTTACTGGGATATTTTACTGGAATTTTCCTTTTTCTGTTTGTTAGCGTCCGTCTTTGTCTGTACCAGTCTGTCCGCTGGTGTTCAGGAAGCTGCTGCTGGAGTCTTGGTATAAAATCCCAGTATTGGCTAAGTGTTCATGCCCCGAGAATAACTCGACGTATGGCGTTAAGCGGCACACCCACGTACAAGCAGACGCTCGCTAATATGCACGCTGCATACAACCAGACACTCGTTATGTGCAACATCACAGTCTTGCACAATGCACACTTACAACAAGCTCTAATGCTCGGTACACACGAATAGACTTGGTCCAGCTCATACGTACATGCTCATTATTGGTATTGACAAACTGTGACCACTACGCAGTCTTATTTATACCGTAACACACACATACCCCCAACACACAAGACATGCTAATCCATGTGTTCTTGGATGAACGAATGGCATTAACAGAAATCTCTGATGTGTCCATAGAATAATGTGAGAAGTTACAGCAGTGTATTTTGCTTTAGTTAATATAGTTCTCACATTTGAACTAACAAATGTTGTTTTCCCAAGAGTTTAAGGGTCTTTTGAATGGGGAAAATGTTGACAGAGTGTATTTTCGTAAATAATGCTAAAATAATAAAACAAGAAAATTGTTCTCATAGGTGTCATGTTACCAGCACAGATTGCTCTCCATTTTAATCTGCGTTTGGAACAGCTTGAACAGACACATTTTATGTTCAAGTCACATAATGTAGGTGTGTATAAAAGTATAAAAGTTAAGATGATTGTTTCAGACTGTCCTGATTTTCAATGTGTCCAATTTACCTAGAAAAATATCCAGAGGGCAATGATTAGGCTTGTCCCAGGCCTCTGGCATTCCCTTACACGCCGGAGGCCTTCTTGTGGGGTGAGATTTATCCGTCTGCAGTAGTCATATGTAGCTCAGCTACTCCATGTGTAGAGGGCGGTGCTGCTGAGAGAAACAGGGACACAAATGCCAATTGTCATCCTACTGCCTCACGGTGACTTGTTTCCGGAGCTTTCCGACACTGACAAAAAACATGACAGGCATGAACTGCAACCACTGCACAGAAGTATCTGTAGGCTATGTTTGGAAAAATCTGAATGTCTTACATATACACAAAATAGTTTGATCTGCAGGTATCAGACATACTAAATCAGCCTGTCCAAGATATTTACGTAAAATATACATGGTCTAGAGTTTAGCTAATCTCCTTAACATAATCATTCTCGATCGTATGGTTTATTGTAGGATCAGGTTGCCCACCCCCCTGGCAAACCAGTCTGCAGTTTCAGATACCGGCCGGTTATAGAGTCCCTATAAGCTAAATTTTCCGGTTGCCACAGGAAATTTCACTGCAGCACTGATTTTTGGGTTAACGCAAGTACAAGTGCTAATGTCAGGCATTGTTCAGCAGTGGCTGTCAGCAGGGTGCGCCGTTGCGTCCGCCTGGGAGACTGGAACCGATTCCTATGTTTCCCTGGTCTCCCTGTGAACGATTAAGGAGATTAAAAATGCAAATTAGAAGCATTTCATCTTGCATGTAAAGGAAACTAATAAATAATCGCTGTCATATGGATAGGTCAGAATTCCTCTCCCCTTTAAATGAAGGTATTAATTAAGGGTAGCCGTAATTATTAAGATAAACTGGCGAACAAACCGAGAAAAAAAAGAAACGCGTCAAAAAAAAAAATATTTTAGAATCTATATAGAAAGTGTATATATATACTAAACATTATAGATGAGGTCTAAGGCTCATTGCCGTGTTCGAGCAACCGTCGCAATTTACACAGGAAAATACACTTAAAAAATCGATGCGGGCTAAATTCGCCATGCGGGCGGGGGTGATAAACTAATATATTTTTACTGGGCCTTAATTGTTTCTAAACATTGCTGTCTTGTCACTCCTAATGTAGCCTACCGGCTGTACTAGATCTAATTATCTAAATGATCGACTCACTATAAATCTCGCTCACATAGGCCTATCGGAAAAAATACTTCAGGTGTTCATTTGGATAATTTGATTAATTTTAGATAATTTATTTAATTAATAACACCCCAAAACCGAATAATTGTAGGCCTAAGTGTGATGAACGTGTGAGCTGTGTGGGTGCCGGAACCCCGCTGCCGCTAAAGTGAGATTTTAATTTAATTTAGCCTTTGCGCCGTTGCGTTCATGTTTCCAGTGAAAGTGAACAGTACTAAGGCTGCTCTCCGAATCGGGAGATACACTGAATCGGATCGCACATATAACGCAGTAGATGGAGCCTAATAAAAATTATGCAATTGCAAAGAGCGGTTTTCATATAGACATATTCACATCATATAGGCCTAATATTCAATTCATATTCACATTTATTAAGCAATAACATAGACAAATACATTGATTATGCAGTCTCCTTTCAGAAAGAAATATCGAAAAAAAACATGTGCAAATTAAATCGCTGTGTTACAGGATACCATCTCAGTAAACAGGACACTAAAATACCATCTATGAACTAAAAAAGGCTCCTTATACTGGCACGATGTCCTTAAGGCAGAAATGCGACACTTGCAGATGCTGCTATATTACTCAAGCGCGTAGCAATAATATCAGCCCCTAAAATCATACTTCAGTTCAGCCTTTATTTCCCGTCTCTCATAGAGGAATCACTTCTACAAAGGCGACAGGCTATCACTTGTAAATGAGACCGTGGCTTTTCAGTACCATGACGACTGACAGCACTTCGCGTAACTTTTAGTCTGGAAGTATTTAATTTTAAAAAGCCCTGGTCACAGTACGGACAGAGCAGCTTGCGTCAGACTGTCCTGTCAGTGTTTGTGAGGGTTTCTTCTAATGGTGTTGGGTGTCACTATATTGCAGTTTGTGGCATCATGTCCAAAGTGCGCTGAATAATACATAAATATTTCGTTTTCCCCGCGACTCTGTGCTAGATAAGCATTTAGAAGATGTATGTAGCCTATAGTAATGTTTAATTTTCCCCGCGATTCTGGACTATACAAGCAATTGGAAGAAGGATGGTAATATTCCTATGCACTTCGCGGTCAATAATCAATCAACCAATCGATCTATCTACTTTTTAACCCGCTTATCCTACTGGGTTGCAGGTGGTCCGGAGCCTACCCCTGAAGCAACGGGCACGAAGCAGGGAACAACCCTGGACGAGGTTGTCCAGGTTACACTCGCAGGACACCGCTCACTGTCGCAGAACACACTCACTCAGCAACCACACATGCACACCAACGGGCAATTTAGGAACTCCAGTCAGCCTCGGCATGTTTTTGGACTGTGGGGGGAAACCGGAGTACCCGGACCGACGACACGGGAAGAACATACAAACTCCACACACATGTGACCCAGGCGGAGACTCGAACCCAGGTCTCAGAGGTGTGAGGTAATTGTATTAACCACTGCATCGATGTAGGCTATATTTTGTTATACTACGGGACCGTTGAATGCTTGAATCTGATTGGCTGACGAACGTTCCGAGGTGTGCAATTATTTTCCGATAA
>JABFDZ020000131.1:7961356-7974703 GCA_019775955.2 Pollimyrus isidori
CAGACAGGCAGACAGACATGCAGACTTATGGATAAACAGACAGACAAACAGACATGCAGACTTATGGATAAACAGACAGGCAGACAGACATGCAGACTTATGGATAAACAGACAGACAAACAGACATGCAGACTTATGGATAAACAGACTGGCAGACAGACATGCAGACTTATGGATAAACAGACAGGCAGACAGACAGGCAGACTTATGGATAAACAGACAGGCAGACAGACATGCAGACTTATGGATAAACAGACAGGCAGACAGACAGAAACAGATACATACATGTCTGTCATGAATTGACCTAGTGTTTGCAGAAATACAATGTAATACAATGTTTTAGTTGTTTCCTGTATCATGTTGACAGACTAAAAGTATATCACTTCCCTTGTTCTCCTCTCTCTCCCCCTCATCTCTCTTTTCATCTCTCTCTCTGCCTTCCTCACATCCTTTCTGCCTCAACCTCTGTTCTTCTCCACTTTCCCCCTCCTCCTTCTTTCCTTCCTTTCTGCCTTTCCGCTTTTCCCTGTTCACTCTCTCCGCCCTATCTTTCTGGTCTTCCTCGACCTATCCCCTGTAATTCTCCCTACATCTCTGTCCATCATTTTTCTCCTCCTCTCTCAGTGGGCCACGGGCTCAGTGAAGGAGAGAGGATGATGGTCCGGGACTTTAAGGTGTTCATCAGGGACTCCCTGAAGCATGTGGATCTCATGAGGGAGCAGTACCCTGACCTGCCTCTGTTCATCCTGGGTCACTCTATGGTGAGTGCACCCCCCCTGCCCCCACTTACTGCTTACATTTCTGCTGAATTAAGTATGAGCTCAAGACGGACAGCTCACTTTGCTGAAGTTATTTACAACTTGGTTCATTTGTGTGGTTGCAGCTCATACATTTACTTAGCAGATGCTCTTGTTCAATGCAGCATACAGCTGAGGGGAGCTTTGGGTCAGAGAGCAGAATCAGCTAGCATTCCAGGAGCAGTTAGGGTTAAGGCCTTGCTGAAGTACCCAACAGTGATATAATTATTCTGCCGGTCAAGGTTATGAACTCATAACCTTCCAGACACATATCCTTTACTTACTGAGCAAAGTGCTATGCTGGTACAGTTTACAGTATGCATTATAGAGTGAAAAATATGTACAGTACTCCCCATAACCTTAACCAGGATAAATGGTTGAAAGACAGTTGCACTATTAGTACTACTGTAGTAAATCTGTCAGTAACTTTAATGCATTGATGATTTGAGATGTTCTGTGAATCGCCGAGCCCTCAGAAATTATCCTGAGATTAACCGATGGGGCTCTGCTTCAGATAATATTGAGGAGCCGCTGTGTCTGTAAAAATCCTTGAATGTTTCCTGTTCTGTGGAATGGATCTGGTAGAATGAGAATAATTTAATAAGTCATTTCTAGAACTTGCCTACCTCTCAGCTATGGGACAAATACAAGTTGTGTGTTATTTTTCATTATGTCTTTCATCTTAATCTTAAAAGTAAAACAGTATTAAATTAATAGGGAATTTATGGTTTAGGTCAAGTATTTACTTGACTATTACTGTAATTTGTTACTGTTATATAGACTTGCTGAGGCTGTCATACTTAACGATCATTCCAGTTTTCCCCCATTGATTGATTGTTACACAAGACTGTGAAGATGGATGGATGAAAAAGTAACATTTCAAAAAGCATAATATTTCACTCATTTGGTCCTAAATGGTATTTGATATTGATGGTAAGCTTTTGGTTTAACATGACGTGAGGATTGCGTGACTTATCTGTAACGCAATACTATTGGGTGTTACTTGACGCGTGTAATGTGACACTGTCATTCCCTCTTGCAGGGTGGGGCCATTTCTATCCTTTGTGCGTGTGAGAGACCCAGTGATTTCACTGGAGTAGTATTGATTTCGCCCATGGTACAACTCAACCCAGAATCAGCATCACCATTTAAGGTGTGGATGACTCCTCCTGGAATTGCAAAGGGATCTTTCTGAACGACAGAGTATCTTACATCCAGATCTATATACTCGAGCATAGACAATACTCTTTCATTATACAAAGGTTATGATGTTGCAAATATGAAAATTAATTTTCTATAGCTTCACAATGTGGTTGAATGTCATATTGTACATTGCTTCCTACTGCAGTACTGTTACTACACCTTTTGCATATTCTGTCAAACGTTTTGGCAGGTGTTTATGGCAAAGCTCCTGAACCATGTGCTTCCAAGCCTAAGTCTGGGTTCAATTGATTCCAAGTGGATCTCTCGTGACCAGAAAGAAGTAAGGCTTGAGAAGTAAATGTCCATGTCATGTATCAGTAGGATTCAGCACTAATGTGCAATGTGGGTCTTCTTGCAAGCATTGCAAATTAGCATTAAGCATGTGCAGTGTAGGCCGTATAATATGCAGTGTGGATTAGTACTGAACATATGCAGTGCAGCTTCTATAATATGCTATTCTATAATATAGTGGATCACTATTGAAAGTGTGCAGTGAAACGTATAGTATGCAGCGTGGGTCAGTAATGAGCATGTGCAGTACAGCTCAAGCAGCCTACAGTGCTTGGCATGTGCGAGTGTGGGTCAGTAATGAGCATGTGCAGTACAGCTCAAGCAGCCTACAGTGCTTGGCATGTGCGAGTGTGGGTCAGCGGTGTCTGTCTCGCCTTGTAGGTGGAATCGTATGACAAAGACGAGTTGAACCACCACGGCGGTCTGAGCGTTGCATTTGCTATGCAGCTGGTGGGGGCTGCCAGGCTCGTCGAGAGGGCAATCCCCACTGTGACCTGGCCCTTTCTGCTCCTCCACGGCGATGCGGACAAGCTGTGTAACATCAGCGGCTCCCACATGATGCTGGAGAAAGCTCAGAGCGTAGACAAGCAACTGAAGGTAGCGTGTGACTGCCTGAACCAGACTCGTGCACAAACACACACACATATGCACACACATGCAAGCACCAAAGGCAGCACCAGATCTCCCCAGTGACATACGACCGCAGTCTTACGCTCGGCAAACCACAGGGACTGTGTGGGTTTGTGTGTGTCTGTATTTGCTTTTTTTATGGCGACACATCGCCATGGCAGCGGGTTCTGTTTGGTGGTGCCTAACACTGGCTGACACTTGAGTTTAATCGCCAGTGACCTTTTTTTCTTTTTTGACAGGTGGGGCATTTCTCTCTGAGCTGGCAGGTGTAAATGTGCAAACACGCCCTGTATATGAAATATTGTTGTTTTTTTTTCAGCCTTTTGTCTCTAAAATGAAACCCGTACGTGTACAATTAGCTGTCAACCCAGTTTGACGATGGAATGAGACTGTACTTCATTCCTTTTAAATTCTTTCCACCATTTATTTTTCGCTCCCTCATCGTTAGATTATCCATGCAATCATGGTGCCTGACTTTGTGTGTTGTTTTTTCCCAACTAACTTAGTTACCACCCACTACAGCTCCATGTGCTTAGCCCTTGTTGAAGAGACTATTTCCTTTTGTTGGGGTATCATTCACAAATAGACAGATTTACCAGTGTAGATACCAGTGTGAATGCCAGTTGCTACACAAATATCATTAGGTGCTAAGTGTCATGACTCGTGTGATGAAAGACTCGAAAGCAGGCACTGTGGCAAAAGAAAATGGGATTTATTGAACTTAATGGACAAAAACTGGAAACAAATAAGGTTGTGAGAGATCAAAAAGTGGGAGGACTGGAAAAAGGAAGGGCACAGGCAACAAGGGGGCTCAAAATCAATGATTGGGAACACAAAACTGGGAAGCAAATATATACGGGACTAATGAGAGAGTCACCAAGAGACAAATGGGAGTGATTTCCACATGAAGTTTAGAACCAAGTGGCAAGATGAGAGCGATAGGTGTGGCTTGTTGGGGCCATGACAGGCAATAAACAGGCAGAGATATTACAGAACCCCCCACCACCCCGAGGTGCACACTTTTTGCGTGGGGGTACAGACAGAGTACACCAGACACCAGATTGGACATCACCAGGGTTGAGACCCAACACACACCAGGGCAGGGACAATGGAACCAAAAATGCAAACACCTGGGCAGGCACACAAGGCCAGAGAACACAAGATAGACAAGATCAGGGATACAGAACAAGGCATGTAGCATGACTAGGAACACGGAACAGACAAAGCCTGAAGACAAAGACTAAATGGACATTAGAAGTGAAGGGACAACAGAGACGGATGGAAACATAGGAGGTGGCCACAGAGGACACGGATTATGGCAAAACGGGGGCAGGGCTGGGAATTGGAATAGGGGCCTAGGTGTGACCAGAGGGAACAGGGAATGTTTGGCGAGTCTTTCGGATCCTGGAAAGCTGGGCAGTGAATGTGGGATGTGGGTCATCCAGGGCCCACTCCTTGGTGAGGCAGGGCCCATCTGGACCACAGGGCCTAAGGGCGATGGAGAGCCAGCAGGACTGGAGGGCACTGTGGGGCCCAGAGGGTACAGAGGGGACGGGCGAGCCGGAGTGTGCCACATGGAGCAAAGGGACTGTGGGGACTGCAGGACAGGAGCAGGAGGGCACCAAAGGAACCGCAGGCCAGGAGCAAGATGGCGCTGAAGGAAATACAGTGCAGGAGCTGGCAGGCACCGAGGATCCTCTCCTCCAGGCCTCTACAGGCAGCATCAAGCAAAGGAGAGTCAGGGCAGCCAGCACCGAAAGTGTGCCTCTTTTTCCCCCTCTGGGAGATGTAGACTCAGCCAATCCCTGTCTTGGGCCCCAGCCAACATCACTGACCACTCCAGGACTTATGATCGGGTCAGTGTGGACCTGATGGGGGGACCCATGGATCAGGACTCAGGATGAGGTCCAGAGGGTCCTGTTCTAAGTCTTCCAGATTCCGCCAATTTGGTGAGGCAGCGACTGCGGATTCGGGCGTGGGACTGGTGGCAACCAGGATGTTGAGTGATGGACTGGCTGCAACCGGCCAGTCAGGTGCCGGACTGGCAACAACCTGCAGAATGCTTGGAGGCTGCAAGGCAGCTGTCAGGGTGCTATATAGAGACAAGGCAAGCTACCGAATGACAACAAGTGACAAGGTGGGACCCAAGGTTGATAACTTGAAATAAGGTGGGTGGCAGGGTGATAACTGGAGACCATACAGGCATCGGCAGGACATCAGGAGGCAAGGTTGGTACTGGCAGGACATCAGGAAATGGGGCTGGAGCTGAAAGGACACCTGGAGGTGAGTGATCCAAGCTGGGGTACCTAGATGCGAAGAGGGCACAGCCAGGACACCTGGAGGCGAGTAAGGCAAAGGGGGCCCCCTGTGGGGTGGAGCAGAAGACTCAGGTGAACTGGCCCTCACAGGGCTGGGAGTCTGGAATGCAGCCTCTGGGGGCTCAGCAAATGGGAGAATGGCTTCTAGGGGTAGAGCAGAGGCAAGGATGGGCAGAGCTGGCCCATGCTTGCCAAACTATGAGGGCTTGCGATGAACGGTGACCCTTTTTGGGCTGAGATCAGGAGACTCAGGATGGGTACTGGCTTCTCCTGGGCAGGACTCTGGAAGCACGGTGGTGGCTTACCCTGCGTATGGCTCTCAAGACACTAGCCACAGACACAACCTGCTTCCCCCGCTTCTTCGTTCTGCATCTGGAGATGGCAGGTGGAGCTGTGGCAAGCCGACGGTTGGAACCGCAACGAGCTGTGGGCAGCCGGCAGGCAGAGCAGCTTCACACTACGGAGAGCTGGCAGGCAGAGCAGCTTCACCTCACAGGGAGGTGGAGAGCTGCGGGACGTTAGCTGGCTGAGCCGTGGAAAGTAGGACTGAGGCCCGCTGATGTACAGTGGAGAGCGAACCTGGGGAAGACTTTGGCTGTGGTGGATTCCACCTCTTTCTCTGTCCCTCTGCTTTGGGTCCTGGTAGGGGGGGGACTCTGGACTGTACAATGACATTCAGGTGGGGCCCACATCTCGGCCACCACCTCAGCATCTGATTTCATGGGTAGCTCAGGCAGGAGGACCCCTTTCTCATCCAGATCCACAATCCGGAAACCCAGCCATTGTGTGTCCAAGCCAGGCGGGAGACTGAACCGGGTAAGGAAGTCCACAGTCTCCTCAGCTTCTCCCGAGTTGCTGTTTCTTGACGAATCAGAGTAGAGGTCATCCAGCACCTGGACAGGTCGTACTGTTCAGCCAAACTGTCATGACTTGTGGGACAAAAACCTGGAGGGCAACATAATGGGGTTTATTGAACACAATGAATAGAGACTGGAAATAAACAGGATTGCAAGGGGTCAAAAAACTAGAATCATGGAGCAAGCAAGGGCTCAAACAACAAGAAAGTTCAACGTCAAAGTCTGGACAGGGAAACAGAAGACTGGGAAGCACATATATACAGGACTAATGAGGGAACTAACAAGTGGCAATTGGGAGTGGATTCCACATGAGGGTTAGGAATGAGAGGGCTGATGGTGGTAATAGATGTGGATTGTTAGGGCCATGACAGGGAAGAAATGGGCAGGGATATGACGCTAAGACCTTACACCTACCACTAATGTTTGGTGACAGTTAAATCATGTTACATTGTGTTCCTTTGGGTAATTGCTCAAAAAGTCACTGATAGACATGTGAACGAGTTGGTTTCTAAGGAAATGGAAGTCACCGAGAAAGCCTTTCCTTTATCTGCTGACATGCTGTGATGCATGTAGAGGTTGAGTTGAGCTGAGCTGACTCTACGTATGGCAGATAACTTATTGTTGTGACTACAATTTTATTAGCTAGGACTAAGGAAATGTGATGTCACCATTCCAGCATCTTGCTACATTTGTTGGTTGTCCATCTGCATTTCTTGCCATGCCCACATTCCAGTGCCCTATGAAACGTACCAGCTTGGCGTTGACAGCTGTCCTATTGAGAGTTAAAACCTGAATCCAGCCCTGCTCATTGTTTAAATTCCCCAGGGGAGCTTCTCTGTGTTAGAAACTTAAAAAGACTGTCTGGAATTTTTTTTATTAAACTTTAGAGGAATTTGGAACAACCCCACTGGACATTAGTGTTTATTATCCCTAATTCTGTACACTGAGGCCTTTTGTTGTTCTTCATGTTTGTCTTCTCTTGTTTGGACAGTGATCCCAGAATAGCTATTAGTGACTTGTGCTTTAAAAAGTTAATCTCTCTCTCCTGCTCAGATTCAGAGATGTTTTAGATTTGGATATATTCGTTTTCACGTCTTTTAGTTGAGTGTGTAAGGTTTACATTTCATCAATTATAAGTGTGTATCACTCAGGTGCACTAACATTTGTCTCTTTACTGCGGGGTATTTTCAAGACTAGCTTCAGTATTTATAAACTAAAAGGTACATTTAAAAGTATGTTTACCAGGAAGGTTTGTGCTGGTAGATTACAGTGTGCACCTGTACAGTGTTTGGCAAGGTTTGCGTGAGTAATGACGGTTTTAAAATTTTAAAAGCACAATATCCCCATGAAAAGTTGAACTCATCTAACGTCACACACAGTAAACTGTATTATAGAGGCGCTGAAAAAATGGTAAATGTTCAGAAAAAAAGTGTGAACCCTTCATAAACAGTTACGTGAGCTGTGTAATATAATCATCCATTTGTACTAAGTCTGGCTTCCATATATAGAATGTGAATGTCTGTGTTTATACTGAGCAGTCTTAAGAGTGTACATGTATAAACCGTGACAGTGCTTTAAATATCAGCTTCTTACAACTATTTTCGCATCAAAGAGCTGCAATAAGTATCTGAGAATTATTTAGAAGTCCTTGTTATGGCTGTGGCCTAGCTAGTTAGTTAGCTAGCTAACCAGCTGTGTACCTGCTTACACTTACAATAGGAAGTTAAAATTCTTGCCTCATGGCCAGCTGATGATCATTAAAATAGGATATATATCCTTACAGTCACAGGAAATAATAGTTCATCAAATAAAAATGTCATTTTAAATAAATTTCCCTCACGAGTATAATCAAGGGTAATATTCAAAGAAATTTCCAAAGGTTTCAGCGACATTATATTTACTTTGAGATACGTGATTTATACCAAACAATGTCTGCTTTTTCTCAATAGAAAAGGCTTTGTAGTCATGAAAACAGATTTTAATGACAGTACCTTAGCAGTGCTGTCATATGAACACAGCGTGAAATCTACACACCTTTTTAGTAGTATACTCAACCATGATATACTCCACATCGCCGAGAACCCTGAACAAGAAAAATATAAAATGGATCTAAATGATGTAACATTACATATAAATCATATCAATCCTATGCTGTAAATTTTAGCGTCGCTATTTTGCGTAATTGTTTCTGTATCCTGCGTATTTTTGATTTGACTCCTTAGACAGATCTTTCTATGTTGTCTTTGTCAGTAGAATATTAATTGGTTCTGTGTCTGTCTGTGGGAAATCTGCTTCATTTTTAGTAAATATTGGATTAAGTTCTTCAAGTGCCCTTGCAAGCCGACAGTAAATAAGGACTGCAGCCTGTTACTGTGCATGCATATGTATGCATTATCAGCGCTTTGTGTGCCCCTGATGTGCACCTGTGTGTATGTGACCCTCCCAGGTTTATAGTGGAGCTTACCACGCGCTGCATCGCGAGCTCCCAGAGACGACGGACTCCGTGCTGAGGGACATTGGCGATTGGGTGGTGGGCCGAATCCCAGACCAGGCTGCATCCGGCTCCTCAGTCCCCCCTTTGGTGGGGGGGGGGGGGGGGGGGGGGGAGTAAATCAGGCCCCAAAGCTGGTGGCATGTAGTGTGAAAAGAAAAGTGAGTGGTGAGTAGTGTGTGTTGGAGGAGGTGTGGAAGGTGCGGGTTCATAGACTGGCTCTGTGGGAAAACGGAAAAAAATCAAAGAAATGTTTAAAGGGCCCTGGGAATCAGCGGACGGAATCAACGGACGGTCACAGTCTGCATTGATTGGTTCATCCTGCTCTTCCACCCGCTGTTTCTGACGTTGTATATATTACTTCTGTTTTGTGATTAACTTCTTCCGCCCAGCGCCCGAACGCCTGGGTCTTGACGCACCTCCTCCGGCCGCGTTCCCGTCTCGCTCCTGCTGAAAACGCAGCTTTATTTTTGTTTCTCTCGAACGCTTTTTCTCGTCGTCCTCTTCCCGCCCTCCTCAGTGTTCCTGAAGAAAGGAATCGGGCCGAATGAAGCTGTCGCCGCTTCTCGGCCTTCCGGTGTTCCCTGGCTCGGCTGAGCTGAGCCACCCGGGCTTTCCCACACTCAGGTGGGAGTAAACGTCAGTAGACGCAGACCACCCAGGCTTTCCCACACTCAGGTGGGAGTAAACGTCGGTAGATACAGACCACCCAGGCTTTCCCACATTCAGGTGGGAGTAAACGTCAGTAGACGCAGATCACCCAGGCTTTCCCACACTCAGGTGGGAGTAAACGTCGGTAGATGCAGACCACCCATGCTTTCCTACACTCAGGTGGGAGTAAACGTCGGTAGATGCAGACCACCCAGGCTTTCCTACACTCAGGTGGGAGTAAACGTCGGTAGACACAGACCTCCTACAGCCCTGTTTGTTTGTTCTCCGCAGCGCTTTGTGTGACTCGCTGTGCATTTAATTGACATCCAGGGAGCGGTTACAGGCTTTTTCTGGATTCCGGAGCAACAGCGACATTGAGGCACATTTGCAGCGCTGCATCTTCTCACGCCTCTTAGGCCACAGTAAAGTTCCAGAGAACAGGGAACGGTAATGAGATCTGTTTCTGTGAAACTGAGATCATGCTGAGACAAAGATGGCGCTTTGAAGCTTTTGTATCTCTTCAGGTTCCGTTATCTCCACGGTGTCCATCTCAGGATATTTTGAAATGAAATTAGTCAAAGATTCAATCATTATCTGCTTCAGTCTGAAATCTCAGCCGTTTCACCAAGTCATGCAGTTAGATGAGCTGGTGACTCAGAGAGTGTCTGTGAGTGACACCCGACCCGGGGCTCTCCTGCTAGGGACTCCAGGCTCGCTGCGGCTGTGTACCGGCTAAACATTTGGAAGATAGATGCAGCCAAGGTGCTCTACTTTAGCACAGACCTCGTATTTCTGGGGTCCCAATAAATAATCCTTGAGAAGTTACATGCGAGGTAGCGTAGCCTGTATGTGACCTGGATGCTGGGCTTTTTCCCTGCTTTGCTGTCTGGATTACCGTGGTAAAAGCGGGAGTGTTGGATAAGAAGCTTCAGCTTGTTTTATGGTAAATTATCGATCTTGCAAAAGCCGCGGTCCTGACAGTGAGACGCTTCTGGCCTGACCTGGGACCCAGCCCAGCTCAGCTGATCCCTTTTATGCGATAGGCCCTTGATGGTCTTCCTGGAATTCGATCCCAGGCCCCTGCTGTCTGCTCAGCTGTCCAGAAAGAGTAGTCAATCATATGCTGGCTTCTTCTGAGCTTTTAAAAGGCTTTTAACCTCTCCAACCCCTCTCTGTAAAAAAAAAGATCCCAGTTCTATGAAAGTATTATGATACTTACCAAGGATACATTGCAATTCAGTTTTCTGGAGGGGAGGTGGGGAGAGGCAGTGCATGTGTACCGGATCAATAACAACACACGTGAATCTGAAAGGAACTAATGATTCTGCTATGTGATTGGCTAGTGTCAGGCTTCTTGCCCGTGCTTTAGGTTTCTAACTGTCAGCCTCATATTTCACCCCCGGCATCCCCTATGTCGTTATCGCTGATGGGCCAAGGGTAGCAGATTCAGGTGTTTATACTATCTCAGCACCTCAGAGTTTGGCTATAGGGGGCCAAGGTGGCTGAAGAGGTAAATGTAAGGTCATTTTGGTGTCTGCCGTCAGCCCAGAGCTTCACTGGCAGTGTCTACATGCTGTTTGGGCGAGGAACGTGTTATTAAAGGGTTACCTTCAACTCCCCCATGCCGCAGAGCTGCCTTCAAAGGAAGCCCAGAGGGTTAGAGACCTTTCCACGGATGGCTTCAAAATCAGGAGCTGCTGAAGAGCCTCGCAGTTCTCCTGGCTGCTAGGTGACATTGTTGGACATTTTCAATGTTCCTGATGCCTTTTTCTCTAACCTTGGTCGCCCAAGTATCCCGACTCCTGAGCTTGACTAGATTTGGCTGCAAGTCCCTACCAACTATGTTCATTGGCTTGATGTAACTTTGTCCATTCTTCGTGACCAGTCAGCTTAAGCTCCTTAAATTTTGCTGGAGATTTCTTGGGGAGAGTACATTTCCAGTTCCTCCGGCCATATATTCTCTATGGCATTGTTTGAGTAAACCCCCATTGCCATTTCCACATCAGCACCGTATGTTGTTGGCTTGTGGTTTGGCTCCTTGTCCTGCTGCATTGCCATCTTGCTTTTAAGTCTGCAAGAGGCTCTCCTTCAGTATGAATTTCTCTATTTTCTTTTTCCCCTAACAAGACTCTGCTGAGGACATCCGTTCCAAAAACATGACACCGCCACCGCCATACCCTAGTGTAGAAATGGTGTAAGCTTGGAAATATGCGAAATAGCTTTCATCTGCGTTCAACATTTCCCATTTTCTAAACAAATGCTCACATATATCATAGGTGAAAGCTATAAAAAAAACTATCCCTTTTGGTAGTTTGAGGAGTCGTGGGTGAGCCTGTAAATAAAGCAAGGGCACTTGATCACGGTGTTGGATGTATCTTATATGTTAATGGTCAAATATATGGCCGTTGTTCATGAGCCTCTGATATTAAAGTGTACATCTACTGAACAGCCACCTTTCTTCACCAACAGGGAAGGTCCTCCCCAATAAAATTCAGAGCATTAAAATGTAACTTGTGGAAAAGTTTCAGGAAGATCAGGGGTGTTTCTTAACATGCATATTATTTGACCGTACTTGGGTTCTCCTGTAACTGCTTTGCATCATCTCCAATTGCCAAAGACCAGTTCCAAAGAAAAGGTACTGAGCACAGTAAAAATTCCCAGGTGTCGTTCTTGCCCTGTCCTGAATGTCAAGGATACATTGGTTGCATCCTCGTCAAATGAGAACAATGCCATTATTCATCGCGGCCAATTCAGTTAGGAAGACCCACATTGTCAAGATAACAAGTACAATCTTTGTGTTTTTGGCATTGAGAAACACCCCATGTGTCGAAACATCAAGCTAAGTGGCACCATGTTATCCAGTAAGAGTCTTGCTGGGTGTAACCGAGGGCAGTCTGGATTTGGAAAAACCTTTCTCATTAGGGAAACCTGTGGAGCACATTGTGGAAGCATACTAAATGTCCTACAACACCTTGATGAGATGGAGTTCTCCTATAAAAAATGTCATGGCCTGAAATCAGGCCAAAGCACCATTGTAAGCTCTCCCAAGGCTGTTGGCGACGTCTCCTCTGGTCTTTGGTCTCGTCTTCAACTTGAAATGTCATGTCTTTGCAGAAAAGCCGTCACAGACAGCGGCCGGGCTTATTGGTGTTCGGCCCCTGTTAAAGGTCACAGGTCCATATAAATTGTGACCATGTGGCTCTGTTCTCCTCCACGTCTGCATCACTATATGTGAGTTTGTACAGCACCATCATTGGAAAACAAATCTTGAGATGACTTTAGTATCCAGTCAGTGCTGGTAATACTTCAGCATGGGCCAATCTCAAATGCAGAATTGGCCCCAAACGCTGCAGTACCCGATTACTTTTTTAGTAGACTGGGTAAACTGATTTCCATGCGGAAGCGGAGAGTATGGACGTTGGATATAGAGTCAGATCATCTTCCAGTACAAATACAAAACAGAAATCGTTTTATAAACAAGCTTGATTGGGCTGCTCCCTGTTCAAGGACCATGTAATAGGATTTATCCCGGATGTGTATGAAATCGTCTGCTGATGGAAAAACAACCTAACTTGGGTGGTTTCCTTTGAAAGCATTTAATTTTTTTTCCGTTCCACAAGGTAACGTCACACACATAATGAGCTCACATGTGAGCGACCTGGAGTTTAAATTTAGGCAGCAGTAGCGTGAGGGTTAATTTGGGTACGGCTAGATTTGGGGGCAGGGTTCTTGTGGTGGGGGCTCAGCTTAGAGTTGTATAATAGCTGGTAAAAATGTTACAGTTGAAATAATGCCTGATATCCTAATTATTAATAAACTTAGCATTTAGTAGAATGCATTTGTGTTCTAATGTCATCCATCCAGCCATCCATTCATCCATAACCACAGGAGCTCATTCCTGGAAGCACAGGACACCCGGTAGGGGACCCCCCTGCTATGGAGAGCAGCAGTGTAGCAGTAACACCTACAGCAGTGCCCTGTTTGTGAGGCAGGGGACCCCCCTGCTATGGAGAGCAGCAGTGTAGCAGTAATACCTACAGCAGTGCCCTGTTTGTGAGGCAGGGGACCCCCCTGCTATGGAGAGCAGCAGTGTAGCAGTAACACCTACA
>JABFDZ020000131.1:7988664-8007070 GCA_019775955.2 Pollimyrus isidori
CGTAAAAAATAAACTAATGACCCGTTTTGCCATTATCTATGGTTATAAATGTGCCCCCCTAAAAAACACACTGGCCCTACCTCGGCCCCCCTGGTGATTTTGGTCTAGAACCGCCACTGCATCCACCCCTTATAATACAGGACCATCCTGCATAATAGGGGACACATCAGTTTACGTTCCAATGTGGATGATCCCATATTATAAGGGGCGATTGGAAAAACTACTTAAGGGCCCACAGACGTGACTATTCTGCTAAGGCCAGGGCTTGAACTTGTGATCTTCTAATCACAGGCATAGGGACTTAGGCCTCTGTGCTTGTGATCAAACAAAATTGCTGGTTCAAACCTGGCCTTGCCATGTCTATGGGCCTTTAACCCCTAGCACCCTGAATTACATTTTTTAGAATTAGTTGATCAGTGTTGACACACCACAGCACACAGTGCGCAACAGTGAAACGTGTCCCATGCATTTAACCCATATGTGACATTGTGACATACAGTAGCAGGGGGCAGCTAATTCAGTGCCTTGGGTGCTGTACGTTGCTCAGGGTACCTCAGTGGTGCCTTGCTGGTCAGGGATTCTAACCAACAATCTTTCAAGTACAAGTGAACTTCCCTAAACATTATGCCACCACTGCCACTGGGTGCCACTACATGTGGCTGCCCTTCGCCACTAGCTTGATCTCACCTACAGAGTGCAAAATAGGGTAGACAAAACGGAGAATTTACCCACAGGGATCTATAAAGTATCCGATACTACTACTAGATGTCACTGATTTTTAAGCCGCGTATATAAAGACATGTTTACGTTTTTTTTAAAGGCAAACAAACCTTTTACAACCCGTTAACTTATCATTGTTCAAAAATATTTGAGAGCCAGAATTTAAAATTCTTCATTTTTAACTTAACTGAAATAGAGAAAGGGGCTGCGTTTAGTGCAAATGATCAGTGTAGTTAGCATTTTTTTAACAAATGTAAATCTATTTGCTGTGAGGTGCTACTTTCTGCGTTAAATTTGTGTAAGACTGCAATTTATACACTTATAGAAAGACCCCATCGGCCTGACCGCTAATGCTTTTAAACCTGCAAACTCACGAGTGATCAGTCCTCATTGGCTAGGCTGTGGTTGCCATGACAGCCCTGCAGCGCTGTTCCTGTGACCACGCCTCTAAAAAAGGGTTGCCATAGTGGGTATTTATTATTTCATTGAACATGTATTACAATGAACACCAAAATTTGGCCTTATAATTAAATTAATACCTAAACCACATGCACTTTAAAGCAAAAGTAAATCAGGCAGTATAAAGTCCGTGTGGTATTATATTCATTCCATAAAATAAGTTTACCAGTACGAGGACTCTACGTACACGGATTGCTGGCAGCCCTGTTGCACGAGTGACTCACAGGCACAGAGTAAATTGCGGAATATCGGCAACCCTGGCGAGCTTTAACACACTAATAATTACATATCAAAGCCAATTTATCAAATCTTTACCCCCAAAACACATCGAGAATTTAACGTTCTGAACTAGATTCCCCCCCCGAAAGCGATTTATTTCGTGCTTAGATAACAGCCTCTCGCTCGCATGAACTGAAGAAATATACACCAGAGCTGCGTTAGTGCTGGGTACTGGACTCGCGTTTTACTCTTGTCGTTAGAAGATTGCTCACAGGCATTGCATTCTGCGCTTTGCAGCGATCAACAACCCTTGCATTTTTATTTCCAGCTGCAACTCTTTCACCCCGACGAGCGTCTGCTGTCACAGCCAAGAAAGCGACTGTTAACCCCATCCCCTCGCTCCGAATCGGGTGCGATCTGCGGTCGGCAGCTGGCGGCGGCTCTTGGAAACGCCACAGTTAAACGGAGGCCTTGTGGCATGGACTGGGAAAAAAGATAAGGAGTGAGGAAGCCCCAACCCCAAAAGGAAAGAAAAATGCATTCAGCAGGAAGCACCAGCAGAGCGAAACTGTGAAAATAGCCAGCCGCGGACGCTTCTAAAATACCAAACTTTTACAAAAGTAAACCACTTTTGCAGATAACAACAGAAAAGAAAATGTGTGCTTTGAACGAAACACGCCGGTAGTTCGCTGACTTGCTGGTTCCTATAATGTAGTTATTATGCACTCCGTCGTGCTGTTTGATTACTCTGCCATCAGAAGGGTGTTGGCCTAGATAGCCGTCTGCATGCAATCCAACTCACCTTACTATCCTGTTGGCTAGCTGGACATACAGTGAATGCATTTGAAAAGACAAGGTGGCTTTTGGGACTGTAATTTGCACAGTGCGCGGTCAGCTGGGGTGCTGGTATGGTGATGATGATTTTCGGAAGGGAAAGTAAAAGCTAGTGGATGATACAGAGTAGCGGCTGTGGAGGGCTGGCTGGGTCGTCTAAGTGTATCCGGTAATCGGCAGCGTTTGACAGTGCAGAAGTTCAGTGTAAAAAGTGATACGAGAAAGCGATCCGGTTCAACACACTATACTTAATCTACATCTTAGTAGAGCTATATAGTGAGGACCTACTAGGTGCCTGTATTGGTTAAATTACATGGATTGAAAAGAGAACGATTCTCTTCCCCTTTTCTCGTTTTTTAAAAACTCTGATCGGTTCTTCTAATAGGTGAGAACAAAAAATACATCGTCAGACGCTTTGGCCATGAGTATCGAAATACCAGCCGGCTTGACCGAGCTGCTGCAGGGCTACACTCTGGAGGTCCTCCGCCGGAGACCGTCGGATTTGGTGGAGTTTGCCGTACAGTACTTCACCCGTCTGCGGGAAAGCCGGAGCCAGGATGGAGCCGGGTCTGGGGGCAAGGGGATCATCTTCGACGGAGAGCTCGTGCAGCCTGAGCCAAATGGAGATGAGGATGAGGATGATGATGATGAGGACTCGGACTTTGAACGTAAGTTTTTCTTGATTTGTCACTTTGCTGCCTATACATGAAGGCCTTTAACTAAAATCCCAACATCTGATCTTTTAATCTCCAAGATAGCGAATTACTTCAGGATTTAAAGTTACATTACACTAAAATGTTATAAATACTTGGATGCATCTACTTGCTTGTATATATAATACTGCTGTCATCATGCCGGTTCACTGGGAAAATTGTTAGATGGCTAGTTTTAATAAGAGTAAATACTTATATGCGTGATACTTCGTAAAGGGGGGTAAGTCTGACTCTTTCGTATTTTTTGCGGTTTGAAAATGTTAGCATACTAAATAACAGACTAAAATCGTTTTACCCTGTTTGTAATATTATTTTTATTTTATTTATTCGCTTGTTTTTACTGCATGGTGTCCTTTCTAACAGGCTCGTCGTCTATGCTTAGTAATCCACCAGAAAACATTGCATAAGAGAAGCAGCCCGTACATGCATGGCCGTGAGCGTTTTCGGTTTCATACACATCTTAATCCGCCTTCCGCCTTTGTATGGCGGGGTCAATTACCATACGATTGCGGCAGTAGGCGCTAGGCTGCCTGAACCTAGCTGTGATGAGAAGGTTGCTTGTTCAAGAAACTCGAGTTTTTTTTTTTTCCTTTTTTCCAAAAAAAAAGAAGCAAAGCTTCTCACTGGAAATGACTCCACTGGCGTTTCGATACACCTGACGATTTATTTTCTTCCACCAAATTTTGGGCAGATGGGGGTCGTTTGAAATCGTGACAAAAACCCCTTGGAGAAAAAAGGGACCGTGCATGACAGCGCTGCAGGGACGTATTGATATGGAAGTCTGCTTTGAAGAAAAAAATTCCAATTAGAAGCAGTGTGCCACACGACAGGAACGGCTCCCATCATCTATATGGACCTTAGTTTATTTTATGCTTGCTGCTCTAATGACTCACCGGCATCGTGCAGTTTTTTTTCTTTGCGTGTGTGGGACCTGAACCAGTGGCGATGTGTTCATTTTCATGTTGGTTTCTATCTGTTGTTGAATTTAAGTATTCGTGCTAGTAATTCCTCTAGGCATCCCCCTAAGTGATGGGATCTTCGGCATACTTCATGCTTTGCATGCAAGATGGCAGTAGTTTTATTAGTAGATCTCATGCTCCCTGTCAGGCTAGCTTTAGGCTACTTATGGCCCTTGGCACTTGATTCCCAGGTAGGCACACTAAGTCTGTGACCACATGCAGTATCTACACACACTTTTTCACTTGCGCGTTTAGTCACACATGTACCATTCCTTACAGTCACTTCCTGAAACTGAGGCATCTTAGGTCTGGGGCATAAACACACATTTGGGGATAAGTGTCCTTTGCGAGGCCTTTGCTGCCTGGAGTGGATAGGCTCTGCAGTGGAGCCTTCATACAGAGTCCCTTGCCTTGGCTGCAGTGCTAAGCTCATAAACCCCTCTATGGATAAAGTGACTCTTATCTCTGCCCTGATAGGAAAGGTGGCTTTCACAATGAGGTTAGCCTGCTTAATTCTCTTACTTCTGCATTTCTGCCCACGGTTTTCTTTCTTCTTAATTTTAGTTTTATTTACTTTATACATCTAAAACATTGAGTGATTCCTCGACTGTAACAGGTTATAGCTATAAGTGAATAATGTTCAGTGCCATAATGGCTATATAATTGATTCCCCAACCCAAGGGGAACCAATGAGATGATGGATGGATAAAACATTAATGATTTACCACAGACAAATATGTTGGTAAAAAAACTACTCATTGTATTCATTTGGTTGCTGAAAATATTCCTGATTAAATTTTCATCATGGTAGAGAGCATTTCTTTATGCTTCAGTTCCATGATTGTCTGCTCGGCTGTTAGTGGTTCTCGATTGTAAACAACCTCAGCTTGGGCTGGGGGCCCCCAGCTGCTCTTGGCCAATGATAACACCTCTCCATGGTGTCTCCTAATTGCCCCGTTTGATAGCTGTTAGTCACGTTCATTTTACATTGTCAAATCGCATATTGACCAGGCATATTCTCCCAAGCCCTTGAGTATGGCCATGCACTCATCTCATGGACATGAATCACGTGATATGAGGTACTGCTGGCTTCATTCATATTGTGTGGCGACCGTTCACATGGCCAGGAAGTAAAAGGGGAAATGCTGACCTAATTACCACTCCGAGAGCCCTTTTTCAATGCCTCTGTCAATAATCAAATTCTTTCCCATAACCACAAGCTGCTCTTCACTTTCCTGCATTCACAGCTGATTTATGTTCTTAAAGGTGGGTATTTGTTACAATCTGTTTGTTTATCAGGTTCTATTGTCACAACGCCTGTGTTGTTTACAGACAGTCCTCTGCTTTTGCACAGCAACATTTTGAAGGCATTTTTCCCAGTGAAACCCAGGTTGACACTAATTATAACGGCTCGATATTGCCCCTAACTGGCGGTAACGGCACGATAACAGACTCCCTACCCATGATAATCTTGGACGCATCCTCCAAAATGTGCACCTTTCCGAATGGTGACAATGAATCGTGTCAACAATGTTTTAGCCTGATTTTATTTTCTTTTCATTAGATTTGTTTTGCAATTATGGTCAGCCACTGCCTTTTAAGGGGTCAGGCCTGGTTGGGGGTCTGTGTTTTCTGAGCAGTCGTTAAAGGAGGTGTTGTTATGGATACACAAGGAGGTTTCTCTCCATGTTTTGTCGCCTGGCAACCCGATCCACTTCACATGGCACTCCTAATGCACGTCTGAGGGGGAATTCCTCACAGGAGCCGTGCTGAATTTTATTCTTTGTCCCCGCATAACATCCTACATAGCCAAAGAGAATTTTATTGAGGGAACATGACCATTACCTGACTGGGATGTTAAACCTAAAAGCTGTTTGTAATCTATTCTATAACTGATGCCAGTACTATTACCAATTGAGGTATTCATCTCAAAACATCATTACTATATTGCAGTTCTGTCAAGCTTTTTACATCTCTATTATATTAGAATTGAAGGTTCCTGGAGTATTTTTTTCCTCTAATCCTCAATTTCCCATGAATTCTTGCCATCGCGGAAAGGCTAATCCATGCTGGAATCCGATTAGGCAGCCAAATACCAATTAAATAAGATGTGAAAATGGAGCCTTTTATTAAATGCAAAAATAACCAGACAAGCAGCGTTTTCTTTTTTTTTCTTTTCTTTTTTTTTTTACTTGCTTTTCCCCGCTGCCTAAAGTGCTGTGTATTCAAAGCTCAGAAAGGGAACTGTCGTTGAACTCTTGAGAAACTAGGTTTTGGCACAGTGCCTCTTTGAAACACACTTATGGCCTGAGTTTTGGAGAGTTCCATCAGTCAGCCCTGCCACAAAATTCCAACCGTACATTTTTAGCTCCAGTCCTGTGTGTTTTTTGACAACAGGAGTGCCTCATCTGGCCTGTGTTTGCCATATGGCGAAATTCCAGCTGTGTATAAGATTTGTCTTTCTGGATCAAAACTCTGGGAAGCAATGTGTGGCTGGACGCATTAGGGCTTGGTGCCCATGATCGGAAGGTCGCTCGTTCAAATCCCAGGGTTGGCAGAGTGATTTCAACATTGGGCCTCTGAGCAAGACCCCGTCTGACCCTGTTTTCTGAAAAATGTACTTCACTTTGGATAAAGCTGTCTGCTAAATAAAGAAAATGTAAAATGACTTGCACAGAATGGAATGAAACGTAGCCAGTGGAAACCCAAGGGCCGAATCCCCTGAGTGACAAGTTACACACAGAAAAGAGAACAACACCAGAGATCCATTTCAGTGCATTTTAAGTGCTTTTGAGAGTCTCAGCAGTGAGGTGTGGGAAATTAACACTGCGGCGTGGGAGCTTAATGTCACGGTGAGGGAACTTGACGGGGTGATGATTCATTTTTGGAAGAGGAGTTCAATTGCGTTACGGCCACCACTCTGGTGGTACTCCTAGGTTTACTGTCGACGTGACGGCTCTGGGTATGGTAGTGACACGTGCGTGTGCGGCCTGTCATGCTTGCCGGCCTGATTCAAATGCCACCCCCCGTATACTGATACACAATCACGCACACTGCGACACGACTACACACAATGACGAAGTCTCAGGCCTGGAAACACACACACACACACACACACACACACACACACACACACAGTGGAGTTTAAAGCCTTAATATTAAAGAATAAGGAACTAGAACCAAAAAAAACACCTGCAAGTGGATTCATACAGGCTTGGGTTAGAAAAGGGAGTGATTCTATATCAAATGGATTTCCTGCCTTGACTTATCTATAACATTATTCGTGTGGGTTGAGAGAACTCAGGACTGAACATTATATGACTCTGGAATACTTTGTCACAAATACATTTTATGTTAATGTTATGAAACCAGCAAAACCGTGCAGTCAATGAATAAGATGTTTACAGTTTTGGGACCCTGGAGGGAAATGTACTTCGCTCAAGGCTGTTTCACAAGCAGTGGTTAATATCACACTCTTTCTCTGTCTCTCTAGCACCGCCTCCCAGTCGATTCAACCGCAGGGTATCAGGTAGGTACCACGTTGTGTCCGAATGTTGTCTCCCCCTCGCATCGCAGGTTCGCATTAGTGCAAGAGCTATGCATTACAAAGTATTGTGAGGAGCTTGCAGAAGAGCCATTCAAATCAAAACACCACGAGGACCTGGTTTCTGCTAGACAAGTGCGAAATAGAAGAAGACCATAAGGAGTTGCCAAGAGATTGTAACCATGGAATAGCCAGTGAAGACAGGGAGCAGGTCAGTGATAGGCTGAGGACAGTCTTATCCAGAAAGGGCTGCTGTATATTTAGGTTTTCACTGCAACTTCCGAATTAGATTACTAATTAGAGGACTGATTGGCTGAAGAGTCCTCACATTTGGGTTTAAACAGCTGACCTAAAGGCTATCCCAAAAACCTGCATACCCGTTGTGGATAAGATTGCCCACCCCAATTTAGACTAATACTTCTCATGTGGTGGAATGATCACTAGGGGGCGCTAGCTGACATTTTGGAGGTCAGAGTTTGTGTCTGCCTGTCCTCAGTGTGTGCCGAAGCCTTCAACCCTGATGAAGAAGAGGAGGACGCAGAGAACCGTGTCGTCCACCCCAAAACGGATGAGCAGCGCTCTCGACTGCAGGAGGCCTGCAGGGACATCCTTCTATTCAAAACCCTCGACACGGTGTGTGCAGAACATCTTGGGGTTCCGTCCCTTTAAACAGCTGACTACCTGCTGATATGTGTGCAGGGTCTCTACAATCACTCCATATTTAGCGTAGTTTGTGATCATTCGCAAACATGACGGTAATCACTTTCCGAAGAATGCGCGCATTTATCACAGGTCGTAATGAAACCTTTGAGGTAGAATGTCTATAATATTATTACGAATGTGCACTTCATGAAGGATAAAAGAAACTGGAATGCCGGAGAAAAGCATGGTCATGCCTAGGCGACCTTGTATTTCTCTTGGCAACCATTTTGCTTAGCACCCTGATCATTGAAAAGGAGTTCATTCACTAAACGAGGATTGGTTGTAGTCCCTAATCAGTAACCATTTAGAGAGATGCAAGTTGTAAACCTATACAGCACTGGAACCGTGGGCTGAATTAGCAGTTGGAAGATGGATGGATGGATGGGTGGCTGCCGTATTAGCAGTGCTGATGATGAATTGTATAATAACTCTATGACTTATTATGATGTGGTTGTCTTGAACAAAATTTATTAATACTGCTCTTAGTTGAGCTCTCCTCCTGATTTATAGTAAGGAACGACAGGAGCATAGAAGTTGAAGTCAGTTCGCGCCTGTATTAGATGCACATTCACGCAGGGGTTGATTTTGTCATTTCTGTGGCCCCAGTCAAAAAGTCAAAAGTCATTCAAAAACCACCCTCAGATGTTTCACCAAAGAAATAAATAGCTAGTGAGTAGAGTTAGGAGGTTGTTGTCAGCTAGCGGCTTTAGCAGAACATGCTGCTTAAGCATTTCCTCAATACAACGCATTTATATAAACTTTAGTGGAGTGAAAACTCTGAGGCTCCTTGCAAATGCATGGTTGAGTTAATACATGGATAAGGGTATTTTGACCAGTACTGATAGCATCGCTGATATCAATAGCCAGCTATCATTGTAGACCTAGGATCATGGCTTCCCCTTATTTCTTCAGATTGAAAGTGGGACTCGGACTTCTAAGTGGAGAACGAGCTGCCAAAATTCCTCGTCCTCCACTATGGAAGATGGCTAATTGTCCAATGCAGTCGTCTCCATTGTTTTAGCAGTTGTCTTTTGCTCTGGTGCTGCTAGGTTTGAATATTTAATAGTTCAAACTTTATAAAGTTCAAATCTAGGCCAGCAATATCAGCTAAGATCAGATTGATACTGAAAAAGTGAACAAATATCGTCCCGATACTATATGTTAACTTATATGTTGTACATGTAATTGTTTTAAAATGTGCTGCTTTAATTGTTTTATTCTTGTTTTATTGTATGCTTCTGTTGTTTGTGTTTGTTTGTGTTTCTGTTGTCATTTTGTAAATGAGATCTTAAAAGGTCTTCCGGATTTTATTATTATTTATTATTAACACCGCTGCTGCCTGTTTACATCGAAAGGCTGAAATATGGCTCAGAAATGCACAGACAGACTCATAGTACTTGCATTTCCTATGATTCTGTTCCTGTACAGTGTGATTATGCTAAACCTGTTACCTCTCTCTCATTCGTTCCAAAGTTCATTCTGAGCTGTTAAACATTTCCTTTTATAGCAAAGCTTTTACTGTTAAAACCTTCAGGCTCTTGCGTAAAGAGAAGATGAGCTGACATTTCTGAGATTCCTGAACAGTGTTACTGTTTAACTTTGACCATTGATAAAATCCATGTTTGAACAAAAATGAATCCATCCAGGAAGATGTTTTTATTCATGGTAGCTTTGCTATAGATTTTATCCAAAACACCATAAGACCCCCTTGCCTGTATTTGGCTGTTTTTCATATCTATTTTACACATTTTTCTGAAGTAACTTGGGAATCCCCTTTCTTGGCGGTGACCATTTTGGTCATATGTGCACCTATAGCTCCTTCCACATGTCAACCCCTCTTCTGCTTGTGGTGCATGCCAGGGAAATAACTCAGGAGCTCTGTTAGAGAAGGACAGCTCTCCACATGACTGTAATGCATCTGATCCTGACAGCTGCTTTGTGTGTGTGTGTGTGTGTGTGTGTGTGTGTGTGTGTGTGTGTGTGTGTGTGTTTGATGCCTGGCAGTGGGTAGGTCTGCAGTTGTGGCACTGCCACACATTGGGACTTGCATCTTTGCACTTTTGTTTTTTCTGATTTGCATTCTCTATTAGTGTCCAAGTTGTTTTGTAATGGCTTTGTTTGAGATTGTTACACATTGTTTAGCATCGTCCTTGGTTTTTTGTCTGTAATGACGACTCCCTCTTACATCTCTTGACCCGTGACAGGAACAGTTTGCAGAAGTGCTGGATGCCATGTTTGAAGTCCGGGTCCAGACCAAGGAGCACATAATCAACCAGGGTGATGATGGAGACAACTTCTATGTCATAGAGAGGTGAGCGTGTGTTTGTGTGTGTGTGTGTGTGTGTGTGTGTGTGTGTGTGTGTTTGCGCGTATGTGCATTTGTGTGCATGTGAGAGCAAGTCACTGCATTGACTAAACTAGTGTTTTTGTATTTGTTTTATTCATTTGTGATGAGATTAGTACTGGGCGGTATAAACGGTATACGATATAAATTTGGCCAACGGGAGAGATTTTGATATACCACCTGTGGTAACTTCTTCATAAATAAGCAACTACCACATGGAACAGTGTAACCACTTTATTCAGCACGCATACTTTCTTTGGGAGAAAAGCCGACAGGAGCTGGCGCCAACGTACATATTCAGCTTTTTTTTTAGCTGGGCAGACAGGCGGGGCTTACCAAACAGCACCGGAAACTGCATCACAACCACCCTCCATAAACAATACAGTTTCACCCCCATATGGAGACATCTACCCCCACTCCATACATTTAGATGTGAAACAATGCACATTACAACACCGCTCCACCGCAGAAATTTCCACTCCATGCCCACAAAAATGACGTAATGAAGTCCCGTTAAAAAATAATTTTATTGTTTATATGATTATTGTTGCACCCGGCTGCAGAGTCCTGCACGGGTCTGATTTTGACAAACCGCACCCGTCTGTACCCGTCATACTTAAACCGTTATCCGACAGAAATAAAATTAAAATTTCACACCCGATCCGCTATAAATAAATACCAACACCCGACCTGCCTCCGAATGAAAACAAGTCAGATTAAAAATTAAAGACAAAAGTTTGCCACAACAAACGACCAGTGACATGTGCAACATCAGTTGAAAAGGCATACAGTAGCCAAATGGAAGTGTTGCTTAATAATAAATTGTATAATAAGCAAGTGCTGCTTAATAATAAATTAGTAAGCAAAACAAATGGTAGTAGCCTACCTCCAAACTCAAATACAGTGGTACCTCGGTTCTCGAACTTAATCCGTTCCGGACTCCAGATTGAATCCTAGAAAGTTTGAGTTCTGATCGAAATTTTCCCTTAAGAAATAATGGAAAACCAATTAATTGGCTCCCGGCCCCCCAAAATTACATATGAATATGCTGCGCTTTAAAAAAAAAAAAATTATTATTATTATTATTATAGCATTTCAACACAAAATGAACAGGATGAAACCAGAAGAGCATTTTTTTTCTTAATGGCTTCCAAAACGATAACGATCTTATCCTAACATTACCCCTGTCCTGCCCCGATCGTCTGCTCCTGCCATGTGCCACGCCCCCTCATTAACCTCGTGTGTGATCCCAATGGGATCAGCTGTTTCTGGTTGTTGTAATTAGTCCACTGTATTAAGTCCACGTTTCAGTTTTTTTCCCCAGTCCAGTCATTGGGTGTGTTCAACTTGCTTATAGCACTGGCTTAGAGCAACGCATTCTGATCCTGACACAATGCATTACCGTTAGATGCATTGCGACCTCTCAGCAGGCTGCACAAACTGGAACCGCCTCCATGACGATACACCTTTACTCTTATTGGCTGATGTTTAGTTATGCATGACGTTGTATCCCAGGCAGGCCTGATGTGTAATCAGCTATTTCTCCCAAATATCACGTATAGCAGTGAGAACTGGTTTTCTGTTAATTTACCTGGTAAAATAAAGTTTAAATAAATTACATAAATGCTCTAATAGTACACGTAAGTTTGTGGTTTGTTTATTGTTAGTTACTGTAATGTTGTGCTGCTTTATTTGGTTAATCATCCAGTCTGTGAAATAGCCATTCAAGTAAGAATTGCATTGTAATATCACTCATTTACTGGCACATACATTTTATATTAGGTCAGCATTCATGGTTTGAGTTCTGATATTCAGATCGAGTTCTAAGTCAAACTGGTTTGTTCAACTTTCAAGAAATTTTAGTTCTAGTGAGTTTGAGAACCGAAGTATCACTATGATGTTTGATCTTGCCATACCCACACATAGCCTTATCAGCTTACAATTAAATGTGTTAATAAAACTAATATTATATAAAATGACCTTTAGGCTACCCTGCACAGTATTGAGTTTTATGAGCTACCTACATGCACTGTCCATTTTCCTTTGATTACCCGATTGGAATTCCTACGCTAAGGCGAAGACCAGCGTTTGGTGCTGTGCTTTATATTACTGGGTAAAAAAAGGATATCGTCCACAGTTGATGGCCTATTTCAGCATCCATTTCGAACAACTAGATCAGATCGCATGCATTTTTTGAAAATGAAAGTGGAAGAGATTTCCCGGAATGTGTGCATAAACTAATATCGGATTTGTTTTTTTCATGTTGAATGCCGGAATTTTGTTACTAAAATGTAGCTCTAGGGTATTTTTTGTTGCCACATTATGTTTTGAAAACCGCAATTTGGCTCTCCTGCGTCTGACCCAAACCCGTACCCGACACAGTGGAATATTTTTCACCCGTTTGATCAAAATTTGTGGGTCACTAGGCCTGTCGCGATAAATGATAGATCGATGATTAAAATGAGGACGATAATTTTTTCAGTTGCGATCATTTTCAGCTCAAAAGCAGCTGAAAAACTTGGACAATTCTATAAACATTAATAAAATGGCTCTTGAACAGGAGCCGGCTCCCATCATTCACTAAAAAGAGATGGCTTGTTCGCGAACGACACATCACTAGTGAGGCGTGAACACTCGTGGCAGTGGGCTCTTTGCACGTCAGCTTCCGCATTCATGGAAATGTGGCTCGCTCATTTCCGCTCTGTGAAAAATGGCATTAGTTTATACATGCCGTTTACAGGACTTGCCCAAACTTATGATCAACTATGTACATCGCTTTTGTAAACACTTCTCCAAAGTACCAACGAGTAAATTCGAGAAGGGCTTTAAGATGTTTACCTTGTCTTACATCCACGGATACAAAGAGGAGTCTTATTTGTTAAACTTTGTGGCACGCTAATAGACGCTACTCCCGGACAGTGATAGTGTACAGTATGCATGTGCCAATGAAGTACCTATGAACATCCCTAGTCATTCTAGCAGAGAATATTTAATTTAGTATGTTCTTTATGTGCTTAAGTACACATTGTGTTAATCTGTGTTTGCTATTCTTAGTGTCAAACAGAAACACGGGAACAGGAGAAGTTGCTGCTTCAGATCCTTGAAAAAGCACGACAAAGTGTAGTGTAAAAGTATGGCAGCACTGGTAATTTGTTTGTTCTAATTAAAGCTGTTCAATATTTAGATTTGTGTTGTATAGACTAATCAAAGCTTATGATAAACTGCCATAAAACGAGCAACGGAGACGCTGCAGCAAACGCTTTCAGATAATGTGAAAATACGCTGTATAAAATTGAATATTTAGGTACAGTATTATACTATTATATAGCGTGTTTACACAGTTCAGTAATTTAATATATATACAGTACTGTAATGTGAAGTGTTTGAAACGGTTGTACTATATTTTGCAATCAAAATTAGTGACACTGTCTGTTTTATTACCTGTTATTCATGTAAGAAATATACACGTGTCAGTTAGACTGAGATAGAAAGAAAAAATAGAAGAAACTCGGTTATGATGATCATCCGATTATAATTATCAATTTTGCCCAGGCAGACGTATTCACTATAAGCGGTGAAGTAAAATGTGGCAATAAATTATATGAAACGTGAGTATAAATATGTTGCATTGCCCAAATTTTCCAGAGGTTTGCGTGGAAACTTAAAACTAGATTGTATTTTGAGGACGTGGTGCACTTAGGAAATTATTATTTTTGTTGTTTTTTTTAGCTTCTGAAACACAAGTTTATCCTTTCATGTGCTCATAGTTACTCAAACCGAAATCAAGTGAGCTGTATGACGTTTGCGGATATGACGTCACCGCGATGTTATTGTTTATCGCAATAATTCCTGGGACAGTTTATCGTCCAGCAAAATTTGTTATTGTGACAGGCCTACGGGTCGCCCGTCGGGTACCGTATATAGATGAAGTTATGACGCTAGTCTCCAGTTCTGTTTCTTGTTTTCTGCTTAACTATACAGTTTACAAAACCATGTCAATGTTTTTAATGTAAGATAAAACCAGTGAAGTTACTTGAAATATTTTCATATTTTTTCTATAATTGCAGATTTGGGCAATAAATATTCTACGTTCATGACTACTTTGAAATGTGTCAACAGTTTATTATACAGCTTCCTGCTGCGTTGCCTTTGCTATGGACACAAGTTACCCTTTCAAAAACAGTTATTGAAATTTACAGATCAAATCGTATACCGCAATATATACCGCCTACCGTGTATGGTTCAAATTATACCGAAATATGAATTTTATGCCATATCGCACAGCCCAAAATGACAGGCTACTACTTTTCTTTTTATTTATTTTTCTTGTTTTTATTTCTAGCAGCTTGTTTCCCATATAAAACACCCAATGCATTGTGGTCTTGTACCTTCAGCTGCAGGGTTTGTTTCCTGTAATTCTCTCTCCTGCAGGGGGGTGTACGATATTGTCGTACAAAAGGACGGCGTCGGCTGTTGTGTGGGAAAGTACGACAACAAGGGCAGTTTCGGGGAGCTGGCCCTAATGTACAACACTCCGCGCGCGGCCACCATCATCGCCACCACTGAGGGAGCCCTGTGGGGGCTGGTGAGGCTGCCACGCTAGCAGGCTTTCACTTCGCTAACCTCTAACATGCTGTTTTGTGGGTTTTTTTTTAACTAGGTCGTTGTAAAACAGTGCAACCACAATGCCATCTATTGGTAACTGTGAACAACTTCTCTGTTTTGTACTGTTTATTTGGTGTGTTGGTTCTTTCTTATATCTGAGGAATAATAATAATAATAATAAAAATAATAATAAGAATAATAATAATAATATTATTTAGTATTAGTAGTGTGATTTTTGGACCAAACCATATGGAAAGTTTTTAATGACAATATTCAATAAATGAATATCATTAAAATGATTTAAATTACAATGTAACTGATACGAGCAATAATTAAAATGATCAGTTATAACCGATACAATTATTAGTTACCCATCAAACTCATTGGGAGGACTCTAAACAAAACCTCTAATTGCTTACATTGCAAATTGTTACAACAGATCAATGTCACCTAGTCGAATGGATTCTGATTGGTTACATTGCAAAGTCAGTAGAGCCTACCCTCTGAGTTTGACAGGTGACTTTCACAATTTTACTGGTTGCCGCACCCTGGATGCTGTGTGTAGCATATGTTGTCAAAGTCAGGTTTATTGCTATAGCACATTTAAAAAGCAGGAGGTTTAACCAAAGTGATATGCCAGCCCTGGGTAAATAGTATGTGTGGCAAAATCACGTTAAGTTGTGTTTCCTCTTGCAGTTTGAGTTCAATAAACATTTAAATTTGAGAGAAAAAAGTCTTACACAGAATCATGATCTCTGTTCTGAACAAACAAAAAAAAAATCATGATTCACATTTTCCCCCAGAATGGGGCAGCCCCACCCTAAACTTCTCCAGCAGCCAGTGTAAATATGCTAAAATAGGCATAATTAGTTCCCTTTTTTGATCCCGTTAGGGATCTAGCAGTGACATTCTGTACAAGCTGCAAACAAGGTAATAAAGATTCACCCACCCTCAGGTGTAAAGATTTGTGCTAATCCAAATTTAAAGTAAGAAAACAATGATTTAATCATAGTTAAAACCAAATAGATTAAAACCATGTAATCTTTAGTTAGTGTTTTTATGTGGGGAAAAAACACACCAAATTAATTTGTCAAAATCCAGATTGTTTTCAAAAATACCAAGGTTTCTTGCCTGCGACTGGTGTAAATTAGGTAGGGGAGCAAAACATAGATGAATTAAATTATGTAGCTGTTCAAGAACTAAAAACGGTAACTTCTGCATTGTCTTGATTCATGTCTAAAATTTTACAGCCTTCCAGAACATCAAGGCATTCTAGTAATGACTTCACCAGTCTTTATTACACAGAGGAAGATAAAGCTATGTGTTGTTAGCATAAGAGTGGAAAGAAATACTTTCTTTTTAAAAAATCATTGCAACAGGGAGCATATATAACAAAAACCCCAAGCCTAAGACAGGAACCCCACGCCTAAGAGAGGCACTTGACGATGTGTTCTTATTTAAGTTAACAGAAAAGTTCCTATCACTCCAATATGATATTTACCAATCCAGGGCAGTACCGTTAAATACAAACATGTTCAAGACAGTCCAACAAAATTTCAGGGTTGATGGTAACATTAGGTCCATAAGGACCAGAGCAACAGAATCACCAGAATTAACAATTAATAATAAATCACTAAGGACCTTCAACAGGGCTGTTTCTGGGTTATAAAAAGTTTTAATATGTTTCGTAAATATCGTTGCCATTTAAATATGCCAGTGACTGATCATAACTAAAGTTTTGGAAGAATATAGGCTAATCTCCCAGCTGCCATTGAGTGTAAGAACAAGTGGATTAAGGTTAGCTGTCTCTAACAGGGGCTTCAGTAAGGCATGCTTGAAATAATCATGAACAACTCCATGGATGATTTAACAGTTTGCAATGTTTAAAATGTTAATACAAAAGTTATAGCGTAACGCACAAGTTATAGCATAATTTTGCCCCGTCAAGTAAAGTGTTACCCATATAAGTCCAACAGTTTCAGATGTGTAGCAGTCAGAATGCCCACAAGTGTGTGTGTGTGTGTGTGTGTGTTTCAGGATCGAGCCACGTTCCGCAGATTGATAGTGAAGAACAATGCGAAAAAGAGGAGAATGTACGAGACCTTCATCGAGTCCGTCCCCCTGCTCACATCTTTGGACGTGTGTGCCTATTTGGCTCTGCATTTACTCATGTTTAAAGACATACTGATTTTCCTTCGACTGAATCCGCCCCAAACTTTTTACCTCAGGCGCCGGAGCGAATGAAGCTTGTCGACGTTTTAGGGGGAAAGGCGTTCCAGGACGGGGAGCGGATAATCACGCAGGTAGGGGGGCACTGTCTACGCGGGCTTCCCTGCATGTGTCTGCAGGCCTTTCTTGCATACGAGTTAATGTCTGCCGGTGGGCCTCCTCTCCACAGGGTGAGAAAGCTGACTGTTTCTACATTGTGGAGTCGGGGGAGGTGAAGATCATGATGAAGAGTAAAGTGAGTCGTCCCCCCCGCCCACATCCCAATTCATCGATCTGCATGTCAGATTGAGTGGACCTTGCCTGAAATTACCGTTGCATCTAGACTAAGGCAGACCAGCAGGACAACGCGGAGGTGGAGATCGCACGCTGTCACAGGGGGCAGTATTTCGGCGAGCTGGCCCTGGTCACCAACAAGCCCCGGGCTGCCTCTGTCTACGCTGTGGGGGGGGTCAAGTGTTTGAGTAAGATCCTCAGCCCCCCTGTCCATGTGTGTCCGAGAGAGACACTTCTGCTTTTATCCCTCTTCCTTGTCAGTTTTGTCCCTCTCAGCCCTGTCCTCCCTTCTCTCTCCCTCATTCTCAGTTGTAGACGTGCAGGCATTTGAGCGTCTTCTGGGTTCCTGCAAGGAGATCCTGCAGAGGAACATTGCCACCTACGAGGAGCAGCTGGTGGCGCTGTTTGGCTCCAGCGCAGACCTACGGGACTGAACAGCCCTTCTGTGACGTCGACACACTGCGATTGCGCATGCACTTGCACGCAGATATTCAGGCCGTCTTCGTACATACATGCTCCTGCGTGCATACACGTGTTCAGTCGCATGTATGTAGTGAGACACGGAGATACACACGCATTCGCACACACTCCCTAATGTATGTTATCACTATCACTCAGAAGCATTAGAAGCGTGGATGAATCTGTAGCTTAGTACGTTCTGTGGGGATATCGGAGTATATAGATTCTGTGAACTGACATTGTAGCCCTTAGAGTCTGCCAAAGGGTGGGTGGGTGTGTGTGTGTGTGTGTGTGTGTGTGTGTGTGTGTGTGTGTGTGTGTGTGTGTGTGTGTGTGTGTGTGTGTG
>JABFDZ020000131.1:8024851-8086040 GCA_019775955.2 Pollimyrus isidori
CCCCCCCCCCCCCCCCCCCCCCCCCCCCCCCCCCCCCCCCCCCCCCCCCCCCCCCCCCCCCCCCCCCCCCCGCTTCTCTGTTTATGCTGTGCATGGAAAGGTTTTTGTTTAAGACAGTGGTGGCCAGTAGGTGTCAGTTATGCTAAACCTGGAAAACCTACCATACCGCTGTCCAGATCCACAGAGTAGCTGTAAGTTCACATGGAATATTTTGTTTTCTCATGACAATTTGAGGTTTATTTTACTATTAATTGATCACTGTTGATTTTTTTAAAAATATAAAATACTGGAATAAATGTATTTGTTTGTGTAGTTCCTTCCATAAATCAGAAGGACAGGATCACTGTTATGGTGAATCTGTGCTATGTAAATCATCCCTGCAAGGGCTTTGTGGATGGACCTCCATCTCCATGTGCTTAAAGCCGTTCCGGACCTTCGACCTTCATGGAAGCCAGCAAGTTGTAGCAATTAAAATCCACCACTAGGTGTCAGCCTTTTCCATGACCATAACATTCTACTCCAGGGCCTCATTGTTCCTACTTGCTACTTGCCACCTATAACACTGTTTGGAGCTACTGTTGTTTACGTGGATCAGATATAGATCCTTGTAGTCCTTCTAAGATAGCTTGTGATGGGGAAACGCTAAATGCTTAGTCCTCCTTTCCCAGGTCAAGCCACTTCATTTCCTATTCAGCTTATTTCTCTCAGATTCAGTATTCAGGACAACAGGTAATGCAGAGATAAACAGTACAGACTTCTGATGCTAAGCTATCATCTCAGAAAGATATCACTAAATAATGTTCAGCTGTGTAAACTGATAAAAGTTCAACCAAAGGCCTGGTTGAGTGATAATATTTTTTTGCATCTTTCCACATTTTGGTTTTACTCTGTAACCTGGTTAGAGACGTCCCCCTGCCTGTATGTAGTCACTAGCCTTTTGGACTGAAGTTCAGCTTCCTAAAGTTTCTAAATAATAAACACTTGCTGACTTTACATAATGTTAACTATTTAGTTTTTGCTGTTGGCTGAACTGCAGGTGAGATTGAGTTTATTAGGCACACAATCCTCTATTTTGTATGCCAGTTTATGAGGATGGTTTGATTTCCAGCCTGTTCCTGTTAGTTGCGAGCTTATAAGGACTGCTGTGACGGAGGTTATTCTGTTGTCTCATGGCAGAAATATCCTTCTGTGTGTAGGAACAACGTAATATCTGCCTTTCTAAAAAAACAAGAACGGTAAGTGAGGGAGATAACAAAATGTCTCTTCAGGAATGTTCCAATTACCTCTGATCCCTGCTATGAAATCCAGGGGTGGTGGCGACCAGGACTTTCTTGTTTCAGGACATACAGTCTTGGAGCTTTTATGCTTTGAAATAAATTTTCCTGAACTAAGTGAATCTGTCCCCCACCCCCCCACACACACACACACACACACACACACACTGACTGAAGGGACGTCCTGTTTGTGACACTTGACTGAGCATTGTCCCCCCCAAACTTCCTGACGTCCAACATGGTAAATTCCAGCACTGTGACGTACAGGGTGGATTTGGACCTGTGAATATTTTTAAGTTGAGCAACACTTGTCAGCCTGGAGGGTAAATGTGCTTGAGCAACAATGAGGCATCAAAGGTCTCATATCACCTTGAGCTTTATGAATGATTGTGAAAAAGGTCACCTTACTATAAATTGCAAGCTTTGCCGCTAGCGCTCCTGGTCAGAGACAAAGTAAAAATGATTTGTTAACTGAGCACATCCTCAAAAGACGACAGCCTAGGTGGCCACACATTCTTGTGGGAACAGATGCAAACATTGTCGTCAGTTTCAGCACACGGAAATTACAGAGTGAATAGAGCGATTGCGCGATGCATGTTTTGAACGTTTGAGGTGTTCCCTAGCAGATGAAGGAAGCACGTGAAACACAAAACAAGTCATGATGGATTCTTCCTCTGCGTGTCACTTCTGGTGTGACCCACATCTCGGGTGTCTTTTTGGTCAGCAGCTTCGCCACGCTTCCTGTCTTGACAGTTGAAACATTTCCTAAAGGTTCAGAAAGGCCAGGCAGAGTCACGTAACAGCAGCAGAGTGGAGGCCAGAACACAGCTTTGTACCAAGCATCTGTCACTGCTGACGGATGACCCCTCCATCACCCCTGCCAGGTCCCGTTTACGTGCTTCCTCCACTCTGGGGTCATGGGCCTCCTTTAGCTTACTATAATTTAAGCTGCTCTCTGTTTCAGTGCCACTGTCAGCAGAGTAATTGTCTGGTGGATTTCTGTGTTTTGAGAACATTGGTCACGTACGCTATGTACCTCACAAGAACGTATGTTAAATAGCAACTAAAACATATTTATAGAGGGCTGGTCATAATTTATTACCCAAGTTGTTTAACTCATGGAAGGAATATATCCAACGGTGAAATGTTTTTTGTTTAGAAGCATTTACTTATCGGCTATTAAATGAATAATGTATTTTTTAATAAATGTTATGTCAATACAATAGTCATTCTTAGCCTTTTTGTATGCAAAAGGATTATAAAGCACTTATCAAATTTTGGTTAAAAAGAAAAATTATAAAAGTCATGTCCGTGACTTTAAATGTAACATTTTGAAAATACATGGCATAGTCAAATTGTAAGTTATAAGAAATTTAAAAATAAGTTTACCATCTTCAATCTTTAATGTGATTTTATTGATGTAATATATTAAATTGACTGTCCAGACATGGCTACATAAGAGCTTAGCTGCTCAGAAAAAACAATCTACACAGCAGCTCAGTAGGGATGAGGCTTCTTATCCTGTTCTTTGGTGATGGAAAGGGTCAGAGGGCTGTGAGATTTAGATGGAGATGTCTGTCTGCATGTCTGGTTCTATGATTTTCGCCAGACCTTATCTGTATAGTCACAACAGTGGAGGGGTTTATCACCACTCAAACCACACATTTGTGTGGGGCCCCAAAATTTGGACCCCCTGTTGGCCTTTAACAGTCACTACACTAAACATTAAATAAACATGTTCCTTATTTAGGAGATGCTGAAGCAGCATGTTATGCTAACCAGCGAGCTAGCTACCATCTTCTATGCACTAGCTATTTATTTAGTTTTGGATCATCTGAGGTGGGTCTCGTTGCAATTATGTCATTGAGAATGAATGTATTGCAGAAGTTATTGTTTTAGGGCACATTAATCTGCTGATCCTACACAGTCCTACATGCGCTGATCCAAAAGCCTTCCCCGGTTGTTCTAAACACCTCACTATGCAATTTAATTCTGGAAGGTTTGCAGTGAGACCACAATCAATCAGGGTTGGCAATAAAGTGTGAGATACCATCAAACTAAATGCAGATACCTGGGTGTGTCCTCAGCCCTTTGTGTTACACTCTGGTTCTTCATGACTAATGATTGTCCTCCTAAATGATAGTTATGAAAGTGAATAGAGGCAGGAAATGGAGCAATTAGTAAACTTGTGGAGTCATGCTACTATACTGTTGATCAGTGTGATGAAATTACACGTCAAGGGAACATGACAGCAAAACAAGCCACGGCACATCTGAGGCTCCGTCGTAGTAGAGTAAACAGTATTACATTCCTTATAGCACACCTAGCTGAGGGCCTCTCCCAGACCCAGCACACATCCTTCCTGGTCACGAAGGCCCCTCGACTTCTTGCAGTAACTGAGGCCAGCAGAACTCCTTCCCCCAATCCCGTCCACTTTCTATAGCGGTATTATTGAGAGTGTCCAAACTCACTGCATCCCTGTCTAATTTGGGTCCTGCAAGGTCACAGACACTACACTGTGTCAATAAGGCGGCAGCAGCCATTATCCAGGTCCTCCTCGTGGCGTCACATGTCAAAACTAGAGGGCGATGAGACGCAAAGTGAAAAATATAAACCTACAAGTTTTTACATTTTGCACACATAAATATCCCACTTTCGATATGGAATAAAGTATGAAACTTTGGAGTACATAAAGAATAAATGTGTGCACATTTGTCATAATGTAGCACTCAAACTGTCTTTCTTCCGTCTCCAGTGTCTTTTTCTTCTTGATTTCACAGATGTTTTCACACGCCAAGTGGATTACCTTCAGCTGCTCTCTGTGCTTGAGTGAAATTTCGGCGCATAAGTTTCGAGATTGAGGAGGTTTTGACAGGTTTGGGACTGGCTCATGGCTGATGACTCCTGGTTTTGTAATTCACTGTATGCTCATAAAAAAGACTTAATGCTTTATTATTAAATTATTATTATATGATAGATGAACCATGGTTTGCTTCTGACCTAGCTACGTATCGACATTTACTCTTCGTCCACTAGTGATGTGTCGGTCAAGAACAAGTTGGCTCCCATTTGAGAGCTGATTAATTTTTTTTCTTTTTGTTCATTTGTACAAGGAAATTAAACATCTCAGAAAGAAAAAAATCCTGGCAGGTTTATATTTTTCACTTGTGTTTTATTGCCCTCGAGTTTTGACATGGGTGTGACAGCATAGCCTCTGCTCACCCACTCAAGACCCTTTAGCTCCTTTCTCTCTGAAGTTCTAGCCCCAAATCCAAAATGGTCATGTTGGGAAACTGTCCAGCTCCTAAACATCATGGCTCCTAACAATTTTTGTCTGTACTTAATAAAAGATGTGACCCCCCACTCCCAGTCTCCCTCCAAACCAATTGTATCTCCCTCTCCCTCTAGCACAAAGCACGCTAATGGCCTCAGGGCATCACTTGAAGATTTATTCTCATTCTATTGAATGGATCCTGTATTGAATTGATCTTGTCATGTTTACTCCCTTTAACGGTCTATGGGCCTCTATTACTGTTTTATACGTCTATGTTTAACATGTCTATGTGCCATTGTACTTTTTATTTCTTTACTATGCTACGGCCTTGATGAAATGAAATGTCATTCCACTGTGCAAACATGTGTCTCCTACAGCTGCGAAAGACAGCAATGTGAACTCTGACTTTGCCTAGACTAAATGGCTGACCTACTTACTACACTGTTTCCTGTGAATGACACCGGTGCCTGAGCTGTTTACAATGAATCAGAGGTCTGCAAGTCACAATGGCATGGCTGGCCCCCATAGGATGGGGCATATGACCTGGGTGAAGCAAGTCTTGTGAACCTTCTCCTTGTCCCAGATAGGGAGCAAGAACTCTGCCCTTAAGCCCCTGAGAGAAAAGCTCCATGTCTGGTATTGTCTAGGGGAAAGGATTCAACGATTACTGTCTTACTACATTTAATTTACCCTCCTTAACATGCCTTGGCAGAGCCATAGCTGCTTCCGGTGTTTCCCGAACCACAGTCAGGTCTCTGGAGCTCTGCTGATCCCACTATGCCCCACGCACTCTCCCAGAACCAGTACACAGTCACAAAGTACGTCAGTTATGAAAAAAAGTGAAATGGCATCTGTCAATAAAGCGGCTTGACGATTTGTCATTAGATGTCCTTTCCACTGAGAATCATCCAGATGGAGCTGAGTAAGAAAAAAGGAAAATCAAAAGGACATCATGTTCATTTCACAAGACCACCAAGCACACGCACACCTATGGGCAATTTGGCAACTCCAATCAGCCTCAGCATGTTTTTGGACTGTGGGGGGAAACCGGAGTACCCGGAGGAAACCCCACGACGACACGAGGAGAACATGCAAACTCCACACACATGTAACCCAGGCGAAGATCGGAACCCGGGTCCCAGATGTGTGAGGCAACAGTGCTAACCACTGCACCACCATGCCGCCCCTATGTGTATAATTATAAGAATGATAATTATTATTTACAGTATTATCATTTTTTCGACATAAAGGGAGACTAAGGGATTTTGTTCATGGCCTGGGACTGCCTGTATACTGTCAGTCTGGGGACATTACAGTAGATCTTTAACATGCCTCTTTCCTGACATTCACTTGTGATATGTATACATCACATAACCTCATTGTAGGATTTCAGCCTATGGGAGCTTAGCATAGCTTTTTAAATTGTAAGACACGTGGGTTTTATTGTTGTACAACCTATATACAGGTATACAGTGGTATCAAATAACAGTCCCCCAGGACCACAGTGTGGCATACAAACTGCAAGTGATAAGGGGGAAAAACAGTGGAAGGAGAGAGGGGTGTTGTACTGCAGCTCTTGAGGCGGGAAAAATAACCATTGTGTAAAACACATTTGCATCCACATCAAGTGTCAGGGCTAGTGCTTGATGTACCACAGACACTCTTCACTGGTTTGCTAAGTCCTTGGTGATGTTCTTTGCAAACCCAAACCTCCATCTCTCCCAGAATTCAGTGCTTGTCATAATTTGCCAGTCTTTGAAGCACACTGAGGGTCAAAAGGGTTGCACCCACAGAAGAATCTTTTACATCAAAGAATGATAATCCTGACAATCCCACACGTGGTTGTACTGCTTCTGCTAAAATAATCAAAACAATGAATAGACACACATATGCACTTTATGCCAACATACGTTGTGTGGCATTCAGCTGAGCCCCCTGGGAGGTAGGGGTAGGAGGTGACCATCTGGACCTAGCAGGTATAAATAGAGGTACCTCAGGGTTCTGAGCTGCTTATGAGTCCCATCGCCTCAGAACGAAGCCACTGTCATTCTCAGGAAGCTGCCTGATGCCTGGCTCCCCATTGCTTACAGAAAAATTGCTGCGCGTGCCCTTTGCTTCTGAAAAAGTGTCGTATTCAGCAGATTGTAAAAAGACTGACCATAAAAAGGAAGGAGAGGCCCTATATTGGTGAGTGTTTTTTTTTGTTAATCTGCATCATATCCTATGAGGAGATTAAACAATAGTAAAAAGTTGAGCTACTTTGTTAATCCTGTGTCATGTTTGTATGTTTTCCTAGGAAGGCAACACTGATGTGATTACTTGCCCTCCATGAAAACAATATGCGAATTACGAAAGATTATAATATATTTATTCAACCCCATTTTGCAGCAGTATTTATATTTATAGAATTAGTAAATTATTAGTTATTATTAAATATTATTGTTTGGTCAGGGACAGTGTGTGGCTCAGTGGGGTAAGCCTGTGTTCTTAAAATCACAAGGTCACTGGTTCAAATCCACTGTCAACACATCTGCAGGCCCTAAACCACCAGCTCCCTGGACACTAAAGATCAACAATTTCCCCGCAGGGATCAATAAAGTATTGATTATCTTTTACATACATATTGCATTTGCATATAAACTATATATAGTCCATTTCACACTGTCCTGTGTTATTGCACTTTTCATACTGTTAAACTTCCTCTTACCACTTGATGTTTGTATGCTGCACCGTGTGCCTGAGGGAATGTTATTTTGTGCCTGTGTATAGCGACGATGACAGTAAGATTCAATTGATTTAGTGTGTATTATAGTTTTATAAAGTGTCTCCTCATTGTATAAAGGTAGTTCAAGTGCTTTTGTTTGGTTGAAGCTGGCTTGTTGAACCTTTATTCAACATTGTGGCAGGCACCAACTGTGCAACCTGCCACAAAAGTTAATTTGCAAAAGTCCTGACTCTGGTTCACCAGTTGTTCTAAAATTTGATGTTTTATATTGACTTATTAGGTTGTTTTTTATTGCTTTACAAATGGGTGCATAGAAGCACAGTACCATGTTTTTTTTTACTTTAGCTCTGTGTTGTCTAGGTTCTTAATGTACTTTTTGTTTCTTACTCTTTTGTTAACATATCCCTGTGCACATAAAGGAGATTCCCGCAATGTCTGTGTGTTTGAGGCAAGCACCCAAAAACTAAGACTAGTAGTGTAGTAATCCTGTTTCTTTCTGAGGTAATTTGCTAACCTTTTGTCCATTTATTACAAATTATTATTCAATATTTTTATTTAATGTATAGAGTGATCTGAAGATTCAGAGACCTGCGTGCTTTTTCATTGCACAGTGACAGCTAAATGTTGTATAGGAAGGCTGACGCCACTCTGACCTTTTCTGACCTTTGCACAGGCATGCAAAGTGAACCTCAGTGTCATTTTCAATAACAATGACAGCGTTTTTTAGCACTAAGTATTCGTTCAAATCACATACATAATTCATACACTCAAAACAGAAAACTAGGTTTAATCATTTCCCCACAAAAAACATGCAAAATCGTAAATATCTTGGATATTTCAAAAACACGAGATAATAAATGCATGCTGCACGAATATACTGTACTGTATATTCAGCAGTTTATGCATCCGTCTTTCCGAGCAGCAGCATTGAAATCTTTCCTGCCCATAAAGTCAATGAAGTGGTACCAGCTGTATGTCGCAGTTCCACCTCATCCACGCCACCATAAAAAAACACTTAGAGGTACGTTTTATGAGCGTTAGCTAATAGATCATCAATGACCCATTCAGAGGGTAAAGTTGAAGTGTCATGTTTCCAAAAGAGACTTAGTGCATCCCCGATGTCCGGCCATCAGATGAGATAACGCTACGGCGAGTTTTAAACCCTTAGAATACATACATACATATATATTATTAATTGTTATATAGTGTTCATAGAACAATAACCGAACGTCTCAGGAGATATATACATATAGAACACCAGAATAAGTCTGTAACTGAAGAAATACTTCGAATAACACGGAAGCCACAACCAACTTCTTCTGATTCCAAGGTAGCAGTAGCCTCATCCCCAGCAGCGAATTCTGTGGACGGAGCGACTATGTCTTAGGTGGGGGGTAGATGTGGAATAAAGTATTAGTCAAATGCGAGAAGCAGTAGTAGTTTTTACAACAATAAAGACGTATATGTACTATTTTGTGGCATACAGAAGAAAGTGTATATAAAATGGAAAGCGGTCATAATATTTAATTTAATACATTCCCGCATGTGTTCCATCAGTACTCCCCCATTTCGAACAACATAGAAGAGTCCCAAACCCGACTCCTTGCTCATTGAGTTGCCCCACTGAGCGAAAGGTGGCTGCGTTACTGTACTGGAGTTTGACTTCTTTGGAATTGAGGGTGTGTCATCATTCTTGGCTCGCTGGCTTTGACAAAAATGCAGAAGAAAGAGGCTGTTCCGATATTTTGCTTTGTGAGATCAACGGTGTAGGAATCCACTCCACCAAATAAAACATGCCGCGTTTTTGCTTGTTTAAAAGTGCTGGCGCTTGGCGTGGAACAGACCGGCATTCTCCGGGAATATATTTTTTCTCCCCGATTTGCTGGTTAAGTTTTCCTTAGTGGAACAAAAAAGCCCGGAATCGCATGCTCATTTTTATGTTTAAAGGGGCATTTTATTTGCAAGCACACGGCTGGACGGTTTGGTTGAAGAGGACATCGTGTAAAACCTAACTGCATAATTAACGCCGTTTTGTTTTTTATTGTTATTTTTATCACGGATAAACATACCGTTTAAAGTGGATCTCAGGTTTCAGAAGCAGACAAGCCACGCTGAGATGTTTGATCTTTACTTCTCGTTATCCCTCAGCATTGCTCTTACAACTTTGCTAATTGTCTAACGCTTTGTGTGAAATACAAGATATAACGTGGCTAAATCACTTGTCGGCAGTAATTGTAGGTATAATCACATGCACAGGTTGTTTTAGAAACGTTTTAGTGTTTTTTGCGTAGTGTTTTTGTAGCTGTTTATTGTATTCCCCCTTGAAAAGCGAACTACACCGGGTGTCCAAGCAAGGTAAGAACTGGCACTGGTTAAGATGCAGTTTTGTATCCCTGTATATTTGAACTAACTTTTTGCATTTTGTGATGATTTATTGGCCCAATATGGACCATTACTATTATTAATAATATCAGGCACTTTCAGGCATCGTTTACTGTTTCAGTTTCAGTTCCTTATGTATTTTTGTGGTATCTTTGTATTATATTACTATATTAGTTTTCCAGTGGGTTTCAATTTTTTTTTGGTCTCTGGATGGCACTATGTAGCTTTTTAATGTACTTTGTCCTCTGACAGGATGACACAGTAGCTAGGTGAGCTGTGTCTGACATCTGCACCCACCAGTGATGTCTCTCTGGCTGTGGAGCTGGCCTGACGGGAGGCCTTTGCTCCTCATCTTCCTGCTATGGGACTCTCTCTGGGGCCAGGAGCTTAAGCCAACCGAGTGGCCCCTGGTTTCCGGGAAGCCCGTGCTGCTTGCCTGGAATGCCCCTACGGAGGACTGCACACCTCGCCACGGCGTCCAGTTCGGGCTGGACCTGTTCGACATTGTGGCGTCGCCCAATGAAGGTTTTGTCGGACAAAACCTCACCATCTTTTACAAGGATCGGCTGGGCCTGTACCCTTACTTTGAAAGCGATGGCACTCCTGTAAATGGGGGTCTGCCCCAAACTGTCAGCTTAATCGAACACCTAGATGCGATGAACTATGGCCTGAAGAAGTACATTGGTGACCCCAGTATCCAGGGCCTGGCTGTAATCGACTGGGAGGAATGGCGCCCTCAGTGGATCCGCAACTGGGATGCCAAGGACATTTACCGGGTGAAGTCACGTGAGCTGGTCTCCCAGAAGAACCCTAAGTGGACCCAGGAGGAGGTTGCAAGGGTAGCACAGCAGGAGTTTGAGCAGTCGGCTTACAGGTTCATGCTGGACACACTGATGATGGCCAAGAGCAAGCGGCCCAATCAGCTGTGGGGCTTCTACCTGTTTCCTGACTGCTACAACCATGATTACAAGGGCGGCTTGGCCGGATACACGGGCCGCTGTCCGGAGGTGGAGATGACTCGCAATGACCAGCTGTACTGGCTGTGGATTGAGAGCACGGCGTTCTTCCCGTCGGTCTACATGCCGGTGGTGCTGCGCTCCACGCCGGCGGGCCGGCAGTTCGTGCGTTACCGCGTGCAGGAGGGCATGCGACTGGCAGCGGTGGGCGACGGCCTGACACGGCCCGTCTTCGTCTACACGCGGCCCACGTACACCAACGAGATGTCGCTTCTGACGGAGGTAAACCGATGTGCGGAATAAAAACGTCAACAGCTGTTTCAGTCAAAGTTGCTGGCGGTCGCACTTCTTGACATACCCGCGTATTTTCCTGGAGGAATTACGTTGAACGCCATGCTTTTGGGTACAAAAGTTCAAGCCCACTTCAGGTTACAAATTCATGTTCATGGCTACCTTATACGATACCTACAGGATGGTCCCAGTAACCTCTATACTGAGAAATGCCTGAGCCTCACGCCAGTGTTATTTTTCCCCCCTTGAGAGCTGCAGTACAACACCCCTCTCTCCCTCCAGTGAACTCATTATGCATTTATGCATAGTTATGAGTTTCCACGAGAGAAAATATTAGTGGGATGCCTAGTTGTTAAGCCCTGATGTCATCTAGGATATCGGCATAATAGATTCCATCTGGCAACTCGGTCTTTAGCTGTGATTTCCATCTTGTAGGCAGCATGTCTGTTGACTCTTGGCCACTGGACTGCAGGCGTTGCATAAATCGACCTTATAGAGGTCTGTGCTCCATTCTGCTTGTATATTTATAGATGCAGTTTTGGAGAGGATGCTGTGCAACGTACGAATGGGGCAACTAGAGTTATTGTCAAGTAGGCGGACTTTCCCTCTTATCAGATGGGATTCTGGGTGATGTAAGTCATGTATATCAGAAATAAATGATTTATTGTGTATATGGGGATATTTAGCCAAGACAGCCTAATTCAGAGTATACCTTACTGGTTGTAATTCAGATACATTTTCCTGGCAATGTCAGGCCCTATGGGAACCTGGCAGTAAACACTGTCAGCCTGCCGATATATTGGGGCAGATTAAACTGGCATTGAACATGGAATCTCTGTCAGACAATGAGCCCTTTGTTTCACTTGAAGATTCTCTGTGGCCTTAAAGAACGATGCTACCTGTGGCTGACCAGCGCAGACACCCCCGACTTCAGATTCTGGGCCCGGGTCTCACATTTCCCCTCAAACGGGGGTCTTTGTATTTGCGAGGGCCTTATGGCCGTCTGCTAGAGAGCTGCTTCTGCTGTTTGTGGCCTGCACAGAGAGAGGCCAACAACAGCAGATACAGACCTACCAACAAGGGAAGCCAAAGTCATCTGCAAAAGATGGTTACAAAAAAAGTTAATTTTGCATTTCAACCGAGATTCTTTAAATGGCATTTATTTATAAGATTATCTAATTTAAGCAAATGGAGTAGTATATAAATGCAGCTATTACTGGTTTATGGACACCCTAGGGACTCATGTTTTGAGGTGCTAGAGTAACAAGTTATTGTGAAGAATGAATGAGTTTTGAGCGTTGGATTATTATTCTGGTGCTCTCACCATCTTGGTTTGGATTCAGTTCCTAGTCAAGGAATATCAAGTGTTAAAAAGAAAATATACACTTTGCCTTAATAAAGAGGAAATTGCCCGTATGTGGTATAGAACAGGAAAAAGATGCATATATATTTATACTTTGCATAGAGGATTAATGGACCTAACTCGATGAGCTCTTGCTCACTGATGAAACAAATAATATTAAATGTAAGGTCATCAACCCTTTATACCCCCCTATAAAGTTTAAGTGCAGCCCTAACTTAACACACCTAGTGCAGGTAACCGGGCCCATGAGTAGCATGTTGGTAATAGAGCCAACTTAGCTTCAACATAGTAAGTTCCAATACCCATCTGTGTAAGGTGTGTTGAATTAGTACTGCCCCAAACTTCTGAGGGACGGTAGATTTTCAGGAGCTGGGTCGGTGACTACTGGCTTATCCTGTCTTGCTTTCCATGAGGTGTGTGTGTGTATGTATGTATGTGTATATATATATATATATATATCTGAGCAGTTTTCTGTGGGGTGTCACAGCACCTGGTCACCAGTGTTCAGCACCCCTGGGGCAGTTGGGGTTAAGGACCTTTCTCAAGGGCCCAACCATGGCATCACTCTACCAGCCATGGGATTCGAATTGATGACCCTGTAGACAGAGATATTTAACCTACAGTCACACCATTTCTAATGTCTGATTTCAGTTGCTCTTGTTTCCAGTATTAAACAAAATGAAGGTCATGTTTCTTCAAAGGGGGTGACGTGGCCAGTAACACACACCTGTATAATACTCACCTGTAAGAGTGTGTAGTGAGATGGTGTGTGCACGCCCTCCCATGGTCACCATCCCACATGACACCCTAACCCCACTGTTTCCTCCCTAACCAAACCCTCAATGATACCTGTGCATCGTTAGCCCTATAGCCTCTTGGTGAACGTTCCTTGTAGAGAAGATGGAGAGTTGCGCATAAATAGTGCCCTGAAAAGCATGCTCTGAGCTTGGTGTGTCTTTCTGTAGGTGGACCTGGTCTCTACCATCGGGGAGAGCGTGGCGCTCGGGGCAGCTGGGTTAATCTTCTGGGGAGACACTGCCTACGCCAGCAACTATGCAAGTTGCCTCATCTCCTCCTATCCCACCTTCGCTTCTGTGTCCTCATTGCCTTGATCATTAACATGAAGCTCTTCTGTGGGTCTCTTATCTTCCCTTACCCAGGCCAACTGCTCCAACCTCAGCTCGTACCTGCAGGGTCCTCTGGGCAAGTACCTGCTCAACGTCACCACGGCCGCGCAACAGTGCAGCCAGTCGCGCTGCAGCTCCCGTGGCCGCTGCCTTCGCCGCCTCGTGGATGCCGACTCCTACTTGCACTTGAACCCGCAGAGCTTCTCGCTGGAGAGTATTGGAGGGCGGCTACAGGTTCGAGGACAGCTGGGGGCTGGTGACAGAGAGACCTTCGAAAGGGATTTCCAGTGCCAGTGTTACAGCGGCTACCAGGGCGACTCTTGTTCCAAGATTGGACCACCAGGGGCCTCCTCTAATATGGGGGCGACGTGGGTGTCGGTCATGTTCTCCCTGCTCCTCCTGTTCCTGCTTCACTGACCTGGAGATAGGACCTGAACTGCTGTCAAACTGTAACCTCAAGCTCCGTTTGGACGTCATCCTTTGTGGGAGCTGGGGAAGGGATCTGGGGAATGACTGGGATGGTGTGTCCAACCAAAGGGGAATGGGTAGATCCCGCAGGCCAGGTTAGATGATCCCTGGGACAGTTGGGGTTGTTAAGGGAATTCAAACCAGTGACTTTCTAATCACAAGCACAGCACCCTAATCTTCTGAGCCCCACACCGCCCCCCCCTGAAGAAGGCAGACCGCATGACCCATCTTCAGAGGCTCAGAGTGGGGCGTTGCGATTGTTAATGTCCTTACGGCAGCACTGTCTGTCACTGAATGAAATCCAGTGTGATCAGATGGTTTAGGTGTTTTTTATGGGGGTGGTTCTGGTTTTCTTGTGTTGGGTAAACTTTAATTCCTCCATCTGTTTCTGTGTGTGACTGTATAGAGGTGCCTGTGAGTCAATGTGTAGCTCACTTGTACAAATATATATTATATGTCAACCTGTGTCTCTTTATCCCAGTTAAGGGACAGCCATGTTTGTTTTTCCTGTGCAAGTGTGGAAACCTTCCTCTGCTGCTCTTCTGGGAATCTGTGGTTCCTGGAAAATGAGGACCCTGATAATAAGAGAGAGCACCATGCTCTTTGTATGCTTTCATTTGTCTTTTGTATATTTTTGCTATCTTAACTGGAACATTAAGAGAATACTTTGCGCTTCTGTACCTGTTTCATCCCTTTAGTGGGTTTATATAAGTGATCCTCAATCCAGTGCACATTTAAGGAATAATTTAAAAGTTGGTGCACTTGGAAAAGTCAGGGGAGAGATGGTCCAGCCGAGCCGTGAATGAACTACTCTGTTGAGCTGACGTGAAGGCTCAGGTATCCTCATTTTCCCTCCCCCACTCAGCTGTCTTGGCCAAATGTGGCACAGAGGTTTTAAATCAAAATTTTAAAATGATTCTTTTTCCGTGTTTTAATCATAAACTTTCACTCCAGCATTTTGAAGATGCATGTGTTTGTTTTTAATTTGCATGACTTTCCCCTTCCTGAGCCTTCCACTATAGTCACGTGTTTCCGTTGAGCTTTATTGCTACTGTCAGTAGCTTATTCACTCCTTACTTAATATGCACTTCAATGCATTTTACATTGCTCACGTGTCTGGTTGCTGGGGGGTGTGGCCAATTAACCATAATTTACGCATCAGAAGGACCTAGACGGCACTGCACCCCTTCTGTACCCAAAGCTTTTTCAGGTTTTCCTGGGAATTTAGCCCACAAAAGCTACCTTCTGCTCTTAACAGATTTCCATGAGGTATTTGCTGGATGCACTAATTACATGAAGCTGCTTTTTTTTATTATATTATTATTATTATTGGCAAGTTAGAGATTTTATAATTAAATGATTTGAGGCTGTTGCTGGGTTCTCTGTTGCTAAGCATGCCTTGTATCGAGGTTGGTGTTCATTTCTGCTGTAGCTGCTGATGGCATTTGCAGATGGTGTCCAAAGATTTCTGACGTTAAAGCACTAAATGCGATATTCAGCCCAAATTGACTTTTTGTAGACCTGATATCCTTCTGGAGGGAACTACACCAGCTACACATCATAGCATGGGTGAGAGAAATTTCAGACATTTCTGGGTATTTTTGGCTTTGAGATCAAATGTTCCATCACTTGTGGACCTCCTCCTCACGGGACCATCTGTCACGGAGATAGGATCTGTCTGCTTTCTTAAATCTGCGTAGTCCCTCACAGCAGCTTTTATGTATAAAACTCAAAAAGCTCCAGCGATTATAATTACATTTCATTTCCTGGCACAGCTGGCTTGTTAACTGAGAGGTAAGTACCTTTGTAAAAAACACCACCCAGGACATTTTCTGGGCCTAAAGCCTTTAAGCTTTTAATATATGATGTTCTCTTGTGTGTCCTGGACTGCGCACAGATGGAAAATGGAAGAATATTCTTTAATGTCTCTTGTACCTTTTCTGGTGAATACTAGGCTAGTCTTATCCAGTTTAGAATTTGCAGTATTTCAGCTGCTATGGGAGGTCAATTCTAAGTATATAAATCATGTGAGGTTTCTTTTGAGAGATTGTTACTACTATTATTAATTGATGTGAACTATACACATTGATGATGCATGTTTGGTTTAAAATTCTTTCTAGTTAATGGTAAGCATAGAATATATACAAAATATGGGAATTATGTCTCACCATTATGTCTAACCACATTATAAAAATCAGTGGACTGTCTTGACATGATCTTGTTGATTGCCCCGGTGAGATGCTGGAGCGATACTGTAACAGTAGTTGGAATCCATCTCCCCCCCCCCCCCCCCCGACTATTTGAAGAGACCCCAGGTCTCCCTGCCTCCCACCAGGTTCCTTCAGCATCCATCTGCTGACTGATGGAACCACAGTGATTTTCTACTGTGGGATCCTTTCCAGTTAGGAATGGTGAAGCACTCCTGCCAAAAGCAATATTATTGCCTGAAAATACAGAGTGAGCCTTGTTTTCTAACTCATTCCAGACATGGGCGCCATGCTTCTCTGGGTCTCCGCAGGTTTAGTGCCGCTTTGCCCTTTGACCCTTATTGGGGAAAGACCAGCCTGCGGTAACCTACTGAGAAATAAATCTCCAGTGCTCTCTTGACATGTCTGGATAAAAATAAGCAAATTTGTGATATAGATACTTTTTAATACAAGTGACTAAAATCTAGAAATACATTATATAAATAAATTATCCTGCCATTGGTACGTCTCTGCAACCACTACTGAATAAATCAGCACTCATACTTACTACAGAAAATAATTATGTGTTTGATTAGAGTATTGCGCCAAATGACCATGTGAATGTACGGAATGTGAATTACAGCTCGTACTGAAGGGCACATTGAATATTTCTTGGCTGATATTAAAAGTCATTGGAACTATTGGCAAAATTTCCTTTGGGATTTAATATCAAGAATATGTCTACAAGGCAATGTTACATGTCAGCAAATGTTCCTCAGGAATGCAAATGTATAATTTGAGACACAAATGTTTATCATTATATTTAACATGCATTACATCATTAAAAAGACAGCAAGTTTAAGTATATATATTCTGTTAACAGTAGACTTTATAGCACCTATGATATTGTGATAATTACTGCCAAGTTTTTGTCTTTAGTTATTTGCATTTTACACATAGTGACCTTTAAGTGGCCTTGTGCCTGTTGCTTCCGGGATAGGCTCCGGACCCTCCACGACCCAGTAGGATAAGCGGGTTTGAAAATGGATGGATGGATGGTTAGATGGACCTACCTATAAGTTATGCAGATGGCCAGTGGGGAGAACAAGTCATTCCTTATGAGTCCACGTCAAGTCTCAAGTAAAAACATTGCAGTCCAAGTCAAGTCTCGAGTCAGTCGAGTTTAAGTTTTTCCATCATTTTTGCTATCAAGTCACAAAACATCAAATTTATGACTCGGGTCCAAGTCTAGCTGTGACTCATGTAGCTTCAATTCCTACTTATGTCGGTTTTTTACTTTAATGATTAAAAGTTGCTGCAGCTTCAAATTGCCACAGTACATTGTAGGACATGTTCTTTATAAGCAGAGATAGATTGAAAAGAGAGTGTCCACTCAGTGTTGTTCTGACACAGTTTTTACGTCCGTGTATATGCAGGGAGTGATGCTTCATTCCAACAACCTTCTCAGGATACCTTGCATTTTGAAAATGCAGACATACAGAGAAATTATAAAATGAATGTTATGTTATCCATAGGGGGGACTACAACCTCAAGTCTTCTAAAGTCCATCCATCCATCCATTTTCCAAACCGCTTATCCTACTGGGTCGCGGGGGGTCCGGAGCCTATCCCGGAAGCAACAAGCACGAGGCAGGGAACAACCCTGGATGGGGGGCCAGCCCATCGCAGGGCAGTCTTCTAAAGTCATAGGGTCCAAATTGGGTCCAGAACTCGAGACATTTGCCCTCAAGTCAAAATCTTTTCAACATTTTTGCCTAGCTGAGTCACATGTCATCAAATTTGTGATTAGAGTCCAAGATGAGTTGAGAGTAAGTGATTCAAGTCCCCACCTCTGAAAATAGTACATTGCAAGACGCTACACATGCTAAATATGTAGATCTAGGAGGATTTTACAGAATTTTTACTGTCTGCTAAATATATTACAGAAAGTAGCAAAACCATATACAGGATCACTAGTGGTTGTGGATTGGGATGGTTATTTCATATGTTCAGGATTAGACAGTCTATGTGTGTGGAGTTTGTATGATGTCCTGAATCATGCAAATTTCCTCCTGCAGTTCAGACAAGCAGTAGGTGACCTGGCTTCCTTAAATTACTTTGGTGTGGGTCCGTTCTGCAACGGACTGACATCCCCTTCAAGGTGAACTCCAAACGTCGTGCTCTATGTAATTTGCGATTAGCTCCACCCGCATACGAACCTGAGCGGGATAAAGTATTTGAAGATTAACGGTGGTTCTGTTACTGAGTAACATACCCTGGTGGTTGCTTGCGAGATTATCTCGATGCCTTTGTTTCATATGGCTGCCTCTGACATCCTAGCATTTGAACGAAAGCAGCCTATACATTTCTCACAAATCTGTACGAGACCATGACACTTCTGGTGTACCGTGAGGCTTCACGATTATCCGGGAACCGCCTCCGGGAAGCACAGGGAACGAGGAAGTTAATGTTTAGGGTGAATCCATAACACAATTAAAATAAAAATCATCTTAATACCTCGGTCTTGATTATCATTAATAGACTGCACATCTGCAAAATGCTAAATTGCGCGCACGATAGGTGTTTCTGGTAGTATAGGGTGCACGGCACTATTACTCTGAGCGCTGTATGCCTTTCGGGGTAATGAAAAGCAAGAAATATCACTTAAAATAATGTTTAAGTAATATTTTAAACTTAATTGTTAGTAGTTTCAGTCCTCGGTGTTTTTGATAGAAAGGGATTACGGATCGTGTATATTTCTATATGGGAACAAGAGTTTTCGAAACGTAACATTTTACCCAACTGCGTCTTCTTCAACGGTAAGTAACAAAGTAGAGATATTCCTGGGAGGTTTGAGAAACTTTAACGCCGTAGTTTAGCATTCGTAATTTTCTTTTGGATGCAGACTCGTAAAGGGCTCCGCGTGTGTAACGAAGTACCTCACTGAACAAACACAATCGTCCAGAAAACCGTCAGCTAGACATTATACTACAGCAGCACCGCCAGTACTAATAATCGCGTGACCGAGATTGTTCGTCAATGTGTAACGCCAAGTTCGTCTTCTGAGTTTCTTAAACGAGTATCGTAGAACGGAGTTAATAAAACGTTTCAGGCTTTTAATGCAGTCTTGGTTAGTGGCGGCGTCTAATTTTGTCCTGAGGTTGTTCGATTGTGAGCTTGTTTATTTTACAGCATTATCCAAAATAAGTCTGTTTTTAAGAAGCAGACGTATTGTTTATAACTAATCACTCGACCATTTTAGTATCTGCTTATTTGGTGTGTTTCTTCCTGCGTTTCCCCGTGTTGTTGTTGTCATCCAGTTTATTCTGGATTGATAGTCGGAGCTAAATCTAAATGACGGTCATGAAAGGCAAACTCAAATAAACTAAGCTTTATGTTCACGATAAAACTTTAAAATGTAACCCATCCAAAATGTTAGCCATTTGCCATGCCAGATGTATGCAATCTGTGGCGATATCATATTGCGAAAATAATAGAAGAAGTTTAGTTTTAACTGCCATACATGTATTCAAAACGAAACGAAATATGTTTAGGCTAATTGTTGTTACAAGTTAGTCAAAAATCTCTAATGTATGTGCTGTCCAGGAATGAGTTTTCTGAACTAGCTAGATTGTATTATATAGTTCTGCGTATATCTCACGGTGAACGAGTCAAAATACTATAGCTAATAACCTTAACACACTGAACTCACGTCAAATCAGCGTAACTAGTCAGACAATGAAAGTTTCTTCCAATTTGTATTATTAATTGTTTGAAACTGTTCTTGGCTATTGCATTGCAGCAACTATCCAGTCACAATTAGCCAATGCCCAAAATGAACTTTCTAAAGAAAAAAAAAGTACACTTATTCGGGTTATATAATTTCCTTTTCAACAGTGAAAGTAATGCATATAAGGCATGTTAAGTTAACCTTGGTTCTTAAATGAACTCTTGCATATAGGCATAGAAGATTGCATGTATATTAATGCCACGAGAGTGTTAATGTTTTACTGCTTTACCACAGACACACTTATTCCCTCGATAGGTGAAGGAGCAGCATGGTGCGTCTAATCTTTATCTTCCTGTGGATTGTGGCGCCCATCTCAGGGTGGTACAAGACTAACGCCTCACCCTCTTTGGCTAATATCCCTTTCCTCACTGTCTGGAATGCCCCAACAGAGCCTTGTAAGTCCAAGTATGGTGTGGACCTGGACCTGGGCATATTTGACATTGCAGTGAACGAGAACCAAACGTTCATGGGTGGAAACATCACCATTTTCTATGAGAGCAAGCTAGGGCTATACCCATACTACAATGGCCAGGGTGTGGCTGTCAATGGCGGTGTGCCCCAGAATGCCAGCTTGCAACTCCACTTGCAACTTGCCAAGGCCAACATCCTGACTGACATGCCCCAGCCTGACTTTTCTGGGTTGGCTGTGGTGGACTGGGAGAGTTGGAGGCCCCTGTGGTCTCGAAACTGGGACTCGAAGAGCATATACTGGACGGGCTCCAGGGTACTGGTGAGGGCCCGGCATCCAGACTGGAGCCCAGCGCAAGTGGAGGTTGCGGCCCAGAGAGAGTTTGAAGACGCTGCACAGGCGTTTATGGATGACACCCTGAAACTAGGCCGCAGCCTTCGGCCTGGGGGGCTCTGGGGTTTCTATGGGTTTCCAAACTGCTACAACAATCAATATAAGAATGCCACAGCGAACTACACAGGGGTCTGCCCCCAAGAGGAAGTGCAGAGGAACGACCAGCTGAGCTGGTTGTGGAATATCAGCTCTGCCCTCTACCCTGACATCTACTTGGAGTCGTCACTGCAGGGCCGGGGGGAGGCCATCCTCCGCTACACCCGCTACCGCGTGCTGGAAGCCCTGAGAGTCGCGAGTCGGGCGTCGGCAGCAGCAGCCCCGCCAGTGCTGCCCTACGCACGCATCGCCTATACCTACTCCCTCAACTTCCTGTCCGAGGCAAGTCATCCGGAGTGAAGGGCGACGGTATTTAATCATGCAAATAATGGGCACACTTAAAACAAAGCTGCGTGTGATCTGTTCCCGGGCTGTTCTTGATTGTCGTGTTCATTCTCAGACCGTGGCTAATAGTTCTTCGCACTCTCTGTGTCACAGGAGGACCTGGTACACACCATTGGGGAGAGTGCCGCGCTGGGGGCCGCTGGGGTGGTGCTCTGGGGTGATTCTTTTTTTGCCAAATCACAGGTAGGAAGCTGCAGTGACCTACTGTACACAATTGACATGGAACCACCTGTATCTTTGGGGACTTACTGTTGACTCTTTCCAATTAAGGCCATTGATTATCTCCCCACATCAGCAAAGGTGATTAAAAACACATAAAAATTAGGAATACGTTTTGGTGCAATAATCGTTTTTGGATCTTGTCAAAATTTCTCCAAAAAAATCTCTGTTCAGAGGCAGGAGCACAGTCTGCTGTGCTATAAATGTTTAATTTGGGGATGCCGCTCAAGTTGATTAGCTGAACTGGTCTCTCCACAATAATTAAGTACATTTTCATTGTAAATAAGCTTTCACTGATCACAATACATTCCCTGCCAGGAATTTTAATTCCTACTGGATTATCTCACTGTTGTACAAATATAGTTATGGTCCTTTGCTTGCAGTGCCCAGAAACAGAGGCAGCATCTGTACGGGAATACCAGACATGCGGCTTCCTGTTATAACGGTTAAAGTTTCTCGAGAGGACGTGACAGTATCAGTCTGCAGACTAGCTGTAAACCCCAGGTGTCGAATTTGCTGCTGACTCCTGCAGTGTGTGAAAACGAGACAGAAAGGCCCTGAAATGTCTGTGCTGCAGGTCTCCGGGCATCAGGCTTGAAAAGGGCAGTCAGCAGACCGCCGAGTGTCGAACACCCTGACGGGGGCCCCTACAGTCAAACCTCGCATTCATGCTACTCAACCATAGCATTATGCACCGATGCAAGTAAAAGAAAGCAAATTTTCAAAAAACACTATTAGTGCATTTGAAAAAATAGTGCCACCACTGAAAAATATGAATGGAGGAATGGGATGTATATCCACAGTCATCCTGGATGAGATACCGGACACACACACATATAGGCAATGTAGAGACACTGTTTTGCTTATCCCATGGGTTTTCAGGCTTTTTTAAACCCGGGACCTTCAAGTACAAAGAAACTAATTCTAGGAAGCCCTCTACCCCTAATGCATGAGCAGGGGATAAACCATTAAAGTCACCAGCATGAAGTGGGTTACCCTTTACTCCCATCACCAGTACACGATTCGTCCCACATTAGCTACTTTCATACTGTATTGTTTGCATGGTAAAACTCCCAGCAGCATCTTGATCTTTTAAATTCGGAGGAGCTCCCTGACGGGCACGCCCAGCGGGGGTGGATGACATAAGAACAGATGTGCAATGACGCACAATCGCCGCAGCCTGTGTCGTCTCTTTAGAGCAGTGGAACAGGACTGTATTGTTCAATTAGGTTTTAACAAAATGGGGGAAAAAGTCATCGCACAGAAAAGTCAAAACTTGCTCCGAAATTTAGGAAGCAGCCAGCCTTGCACGGAAGCCCAGCGACATGGGTGCTTTATATTAATCACTAGATTTATCAAATATCAACATGTGAATGCTACTAATTGAAAAAAATGAACAGAAATGTGAATTAAGGTTAAACAATACACGGAAGTTTATTGCTCAACAGCATCCCAAAAACTTATTGCTACACAGTAGTCACAGAAAATACTACATTTGTATTTTCTTTGCTTTATTCATCTATATCACTTATCACAGGGTGTTGGGGGCCCACGACCTGTTTGTTAAACACTGGGTGCCACGTACATTAATATTTAACATGCGTAATGCAAAATCATCAAACAAAAAATAGCCTGAGTGTGAAATAGAACACAAATGTAAAAAGTGAAAGCCAAACTACTGTCACAGTGTGTAGGGCTCGATACACCCTGAGCAGGATGTCAGACCACCACGGGGCGTCCGCATAGTCACGGAAATTATGAGAAACCAGTGCCGCTGAACTGGAGGGGTTTGAATTGGGGTTGGGGGGTAATATCCAAACTACACACTAAGAGGCAGAATCGAACCCACATGAGTAGGAGAGAGGTTACAATGCTGTCCAATTAGCCAACGCATCAATTTGCGTAATTAAACAAGGATAAAAAAAAGACGCGTCATCCCAGATAAAAGCCATTTCTTATAGTGATGGGGGCGGGGCAGAGTGTGTCAGCCTTATGTTTCTCATCCCAGGCTACCTGCATCGCCATCAAGAGCAACCTAGAAGGCACCTTGGGCCGCTACCTGGTCAACGTGACGAGCGCCGCTGCTCTTTGCAGCGAGACTGTGTGCTCCGGCCAGGGCCGGTGTCGGAGGCGAGATGCCTTCCATGGAGCGTACCTCCATCTGGACCCGGGGAGCTGGAGCATGGTCCGGACTGTGGGGCCACACGGGGCCCGCTGGCACACCCTGAGAACGCGGCAGGGTAACGGCTACGTCCGCGACATGCTAGCGGGCTTTGACTGCCAGTGCTTTCCGGGGTGGGGAGGGCCGCGGTGTACAGAAAAGAGGTCCTAGATCACGGGTGTCCAACAGAGGGAGCTGTGCAAGGAGCCACAAGTCCCATTACGTCCACTGTAAGAATTAAACTGAGATTGAGCTATGCTGTAGGGAAACAAAGATAGCCTGTCTGAGCTTGCCAGAATCTGCGGCAGACCCCGGTGAATCGAGGGACGTGGGGGGTGAGAACAGGAGGAGCACAACTGGAGACCTAGGAAATGCAATGAATGTTCCAGTAACAAAATCTACTGCTGCACGCAGACATTAAAGTAAAGATGAGAGCACCTTGCTAAATTTTCATTTGAGTTTCATTTGGAATTAACTGCCTGTAGTATTAATACTTTTCATTAAAGTGTTCTAAATAGTAGCACTGTGTTATACTTCCGTATCTGTGAACTTAAAATCTTTGACTACATCCGGTGTTTCCCCCAAGATATACAAAAATTTAAAGGGCCGGTTTCTGTTTTCTGGAAAACTGTTAAAAGGTTTCCGTAATATTCCCTGGTATTGACAGAAGAATATATGCCTAACTACACAAATACCTGTCATATAGATGCTTTCATTGTCAATTGTTATGATACTAACAGTATTAACTATTGGCAGAAAATTTGACGTGTGTACCTATTCTATGTGTACAAGTTACATAAAAATACAAACAGCTGTGATCATTATCAAAGTTTGGTCTGTGCTTCACATTTATGATTTTTTCCCATCCAATTTGCTCCAGTAACATTCTGACTTTCAGAGAGTCCTCCAAAGCCCATCCACACCTCATACGCGTGCAAATGGCCTTTACTTGTAGCGTTTCTGTCAAATGTTAGAAAATGAGTTCCTGTGTTGATGGGAGACAATGGTGTGTATGTGTAGGTCACCGTATTACATCAACCACTCGGCTTCTAAACCTTGTTACAGTTTGTTAGGCGTCTTGTTTGTATTCAGAGCTCCTCGCTCATGAAGTAGTAGTGCTGTCCATCGCTGTACCTTATAACATAACTCCTATATTCCTTACTTAATTCTGGATCTCTTAAAATATCAATGATGTGTTTCCTTTCAGTCATTTCTGCTGCTCGGGGAATCCAGGGGATAGATTTTTAGAGGAAAAAACAAAAGACTATATAATTAACAACCAGATATAATTGAAACTGCCCGTGACCTTCCATCTTATTTTAACATATAATTCTCCAGTCTCTAATTTAACCTGAAATCATGAACTTTAGTCACGTAGAACAAAACTAACAGAACTGAGGAAAGTCATCGTATGTGACTGTTTGACGTTTAGTTTGCTAAACAATAGGGAAATGTTTCCGTATTGTATATTGTACATCTTTAACGAGAAATACTCATTACCCAGAAATCGTCTCTCCATTCAGAAAAGACTCCCATTAAATTATTATATAAAGTATTAACTTTTGTTGCGGATGCAAGAAGATATGTCTTCAGGGTTCCGCTAGAGTACCTTCGGTAATATGTTCAACAATAATCACAGATCGTTTGTTCAGCGATCATTTAATTAATTAGCGGCCGAGTGCGGATTTAGGGGCACCGACACAAACCACAGGACACCACGCTAGCACCGCCGTACCTTCCCGGCAGGCTGCGCTGTGACAGACGCCGACTCGGTGACGTGCTCCAGATCTTCGCCGAGCTTGAGCAGGCTGATCCTGCGGATGGGCACCGCCGTTACGCGGCGGATTATTGAACGGAGGGTGCGGTAGCTGCGAGACCGATAATTGTTGACGCGGCCGACATGGCGGCAAAAGTAGCGGCCGCGGCGAACGGCTGGCCAGTTATGGCGACGGAGTGGCGGACACTGTTAGATAATTAACATCGAGCGGCGCACCAATGGGTCGACTCACGTAAAAAAAAAAAAACCGCAGGTTTAGTGGGTTTTTTTCCCCTTTGCACGATTCGTCCGCCATCAAAAACTGGTATTGTCTGTTTGTTTCCTCCGGGTGTCCCATTACTAAGGTTTTAATTTTTTATACGAGATAAGCGGCTTTTTAACTATGAACTTCCTGCGCAACCGGCTGGTAGTACTCGGCCTGGTGCTGCTGGCCACTCTGCTGCTGTACCTGCTGCTGCCCGCCATCCGCCAGGGCAGCATGGAGCCGTCCCTGGACGTGCAGCGAGTCGGGCTGCGGGAGAGGCTGACTGCCGCCGGTCCGTCTTCCCTCGCTCCTCCGCCGGCTGTCAATGTGACCGTCCGCACCGGTCAGCTGCCAGGAGACCCGCCGCTCTTTTTCAGGGAGGCGCTGCCCGTGGACGCCGCGGGGAGACAGATTCTGCCCAGGTGAGGCCGGACTTCGTATCTTTCATCTTCGCTATCTGCCTTTACCGTCTCTAAGCTGTAACGTTGTTATGCAGCATATGTTATGTATGTGTGTATATTACACATGATGGCTGATTATTTTTGCTAAAATCGTGATAAACAAATCCATGTGAAATTGCCAAGTAGACGCCTTACCATTTCCTTCAAATACTTAATATTCATATGTATTCGTCCTGCTACACCTCCTAGTTCCATGTGTAGATGTTTGTTTTGTGAGGTTCCTTTATCGAATTGTTGCCAGGGTTACGTTTGCTGACCGCGCGAGGAAGCGCTCTGAATGATAACCGACCACGACGTCATCTTTATGAATGTCTCCCTTTAGTAAGCAAAGCTTGCTGAAGAGGATAACAATGCATTTTTAAACGATGTTCTCGATTCTCTGACTTTCCCAGGCTGCAGGTGGTTCTTCTGCATGGTCAGGCTTTCACCTCGAAAAACTGGGAGGACCTGGGGACCCTGGCGCTGCTGGCCGTTAATGGGTACCAGGCCCTGGCGCTGGATCTTCCCGGTGAGGGCTGCCTCTGGTTTGGGTGGTGAAGCCACCTGTACAGCGAAATATTTACCCCCACATTCTATATACATCAAAACAAAGAAATGTATTCAAATATCGATGTTTGTTTCCTACATTGCAGACAAAAATGCTAAAGTTAATAAGATACTTGATAAGTACTTTCCTTGGTGCCAAAAAGGTTTGAGCTGTTGTGCTGAAATTCTGTAGGTAAAACTATTTCACTGGGAAACATTGTTTGCCGAAAAGCCCAAAGACACACCCATCCCCCGAGCCCATGTATGTGTAACGTGTCACTGGCCCTCGCAAGTTAGGCCTACCTCTTCATCCTGCAGGCTTTGGAAACTCTCCCGACTCTGCGCTGAAGACCGACGAGCAACGCGTGGCCTTGCTGCAGCGCTTCCTGGAAGCGCTGGGTGTGCGTGCGCCTGTGCTCCTGAGCCCCTCCATGAGTGGCCGGTTTTCCCTGCCCTTCCTGGTGCAGCGTGGCACGCAGCTCCGCGGCTTCGTCCCCATTGCGCCCGTGGGCACACGGAACGTCTCGGCGCAGCAGTACCAGGCCATCCAGGTGACTGTCACGTGGCGCATGTCCCATCGGGTGCAGTCTCACCTCGACGACCTCAAGCTGCTGTCTTATGCTGGTGCCCTCAGCACGTCCTTTATTGTACTATTGCCTGAAGGTTCCCCTCTACGTTCGGAGATATGGGGGGGGGCTTGTACTTCACCATACTTGTGTTCTCGTGTACCTGTTTGATGTCATCCTTCATTGCTGAAGTACAGTTCAGGTACTCAAGAACAGAAGTATGGAGAACAGTAAAAATATGAAGACTACATCGGTTGCGTCCTTAACATGAGAACCATCCCATGATTAATTGCATCCCCAGCTCATTATTGGGAGGCAGGCTGGCAAGAATGGAACACAAGCTTGTTCTTTGTTTTGAGAAGCACCCAGGATGTTAAGATAAATTAGCACTTGAATTTTCCCTTGGTGTGCGTGCGTGCGTGCGTGTGCGTGTGTAAGAGAGAGCCACGTGATAGACTGCCATCCCATCCAGGGTGTAACACTACTTTGTGCCTTATCCATTCTGGTGACCCTACATTGCATATGCTGTTTTAAAAGATTTATTTTTCTTGATGGTTTTTCAAACTTTCTATATTCAACATAAATCTGTGTATGGAACATGCATCATGTTTCAGAATAAGTTCCATTAAGGATCTCGTTGGGGGTTAGGGAGTTGTGTGACTTCTGCCTCTGGTGGTGCACAGCATTTGACATGTCTTAATTTTATTGGTTTGCCAAAGGATTGTTCTTATCGTAATATACGAAACATTTAACGTGATGCTTCAAATCGCTTCAGTCATAATGGAAGAATTAGAGTACATAATGTTAAAATTCTGACTTTTGGTAAAAGCACAGTTTTGTTCTTGAAGTCCTCAGATGTCACTTTAAAGCAGTGCTTTGTTCCAACCCCTGGGACAGACTCCAACCCTGATTGTCTACGGGGAGCAAGACACCAACCTGGGAGCTCAGTCCTACAAGAATCTAAGCCAGCTTCCCCGGAGCTCGACGGTGCGGCTGGAGGGGGCAGGCCATGCCTGCTATCTGGACAAGCCCAGAGAGTTTCATCAGGCCCTGCTGGACTTCCTCAGTAAGCTGGAGTGAGACGAAACTGGAGACCAGAGAATGATGCTAGGCGGGGTTTTAGGGGGGTGGATTTGGACTTTCTGATGGGGCTGGGGTATGGAGCTTATTGACTATGAGGTAAGTATGGTCATTTGACTATTAGATAGTGGCCCCAGTTGGAGAGCAGTGTACCTGGAAATTCTGGGATTTAAAGCTGAAAGATGCGAAGGGGCAGTGTGATGTAAGCACGTCACCCATCCTGCTTGCCTCTTACGAGTAAATTCCTGCATCCCATGCCATAGTGAGAGAAGTTAAAGGAAAAATGATGTTCTCAGGTTTGGGTGCAACGGTTCAGTCCTTCCTCTAGACTCTGGTTTATAAGCTTCAGATCAACAGTTGCAGTCTTGGTAAACCTTCAAGTGTCGTCTTTGTGTTTACTGTACTTGGAATCTTGTTTAGAAGTGACCTGCTATTGCAGAGTAGCTTTGTTGTACAGTTACAGAGTTAAAAGTGCACGACTTAAATGTAAGAATTATTTCAGTGCTTTCTTATTAATACCGTAGGGCTGTTGACATGTCTGGTTTCTCATTTTTCACATTTTTACAACTAACCTTATTTGCCAAGAAATGCTGGGCAGACACAGAATGCGTAATGGAATATTTGGCTTATACTAGATGTATGACCACTATTTATTTGTATTTATGTTCAATACAGAGCTATATATATATAAATATTATAGGGGTTGCATTGTATATCTCTTGCTGTATTTTTTGCATTTTTCACCATTAAATTAATATTGTAAATATCTCAATAGTGTGCATTTTTAATTTAGTTATCTGTTGTGTTTTCATAAGGTATGGCAGCGATATGTTTAGTCCATTAGGAATCCCACATTAATCATGGCAAAGAGTGACTACAGACAGCACGTTTTTTTTTTTCCCACGTGTGATGTTCCTTTTCTTGTGCATAGCTGTCTCTTTGGTGATTTTAAAGTGATTTGATTTCATGCTTGTTTTTCAATATTAAGTAAGTACTAGGATAAGTCTTGTGAGGGCTGTGATTATTGCTGATTCCCCCATTACATGAACACATGCTTGTTTTTGTCACAATATGTAATTGCTGTACTGACACAAACCATGCCACTTGCAGTTTTTGTTTCTTTGAAATCAGTGGTGCTCCAAGTTTGGTTTAGCAGGTAAGATTTAAATACTTGCAGGCATGGCTAATGTTATTCATAAAGGTGCTCTCTGTGTGTGGGTTTTTGGGATAACCTTTAGGTCAGTTGCTCAAACCCAGGTGTGAGGACCAATCGCTCCTCTATAGTAACATAATCTAATTTTGTAGCGAAAACCTGCATCCGCAATGGCCACCCCTGATGTAATGTCTGCATATAATGGTTTTATAAATTAATGCATACATTGGTCTTTATACACAGGAGTGGAGTTGTACTGTTGCGTTATGTGGGCAGATACCAGTGTCATCAACAGAAATGTGCTTTCTATGGTCTTCCAGGAAGCAGACCAGAAAAAAAGAGGTGGGGGGGGACTATGGCTAATAAGTAATAAATTGAAAGATGCATGAACACCTAATGAACTGTTTAAGCACCTGTAGGAGGTTCACAAGGTGTGTTCAAATGATCTTTGATTTCTTTGTTTTAATAGTTTTATTGTCAGTTTCAACATCAACTGCTATATGCCAGCATAATTGTCAAGGAATTGGGCAATATTTAATTTGCAAACTCTTTGAAAGGTCATGCATAGTCATGTGCTTTCTTTACGTCACTAGTGATTATACGATTTTACTTGCCTTGCATATATTTTTGGGTGTGACTCTGCAGGTTTGGACTCTGTGACCAAGGCTGGAACTTCTCTGGTTCCAATTCTGTAGGTGGTGTGATCATATCACCCTTCTGAATCTGCTCCTGGTTTGCTGGATAAATGACTGACCTTGGACTCTTGACTACAGGCTTTGCTCTCACCTGTATATGTGGGTCCAACAGGAAAGTATGTTGGGATTTGTAAAAACTAAAGAATAATATTGCTACTAATTGTACAAGGTGTGCCATTGTAATTCTTTTCCTCTTTTTTTCCCACATCCCATACTCATTTCACACATCATACTTTTCTGTTAGAAACTATAATTATCATTACGTATTATGAAACGAATTTTCATTGCACTTCTTTTGTTGGTTTTGAAGTGGTTTTAAATCAGTCAGCGCAGGTATCAGTAACCAGAAAATCTTACTAAACCTTCTTTCAGTTGAGGTTTACTATGTCTTTTTCCCTTGAAACCTACTGCCAGCCGTGCGGTGGTTAAAGAAAACCTTGAGCAATTTGTAAGGCATAGCCTCTTTCTCTGTTGACGTGAGAACCAAAATCGTACTGTCATGGTGGTTTTATTAAGCTGGAGCATAAACAAGTTTCGGTGTTTATTACCGCATTTTCACTCCGGACACTGGGTGGCGGTGTTGCGCATCGCTAAGACTCCTCCTACCAATTAAATATACCGAAGGAAAAGGAAGTAACGGGATTCGAAAAAGAAGTGAAATTTGCACCTATTATAACTGCGAGACAAGGTACACCTGGACGGGACAACTGTCTGATCGTTCCTCCCTCTGCAGCCTCCGCCGGGGCCGCTTTTTCCGGAGCTCCGCTCGTCATTTGATCCGCAGCTCCGGACCCTGGGGAACAGGTAGCTTAGCTATTGACAGTTCACTGTGACAGTGCCGCTACACGCGCCTATTTTTGGCTTATGCCTCCGTACTGGAAGCCGTGCAGCTGGGCTCCTGGTGATATCGGTGCACTTGTCCTTTCGCTGACAGCTCGGAGGAGCGTTCTTCAGGTGAAAGAGGCCATACCTGTACGTATACACTTGCCAGCTGCGCGATGGGTCGCTTGAATCACAGTATCTTGTTTACATGCTGTTTTTGTGTTTCACTTTTTTCTCCATGTCAGGATAACTAAGTACTTATTAAAGCAGTCATTTGTAGTTGTGAGGACAGCTGAGGGGAAGGAATAGATTGTTCCCGGGATAGTCCTCTGTAATTCATTGTTTTTATCAATTTATTACGTCTGTTATGCTTGACATTTATGTATATGTGTGTCACATAGCCACAGACGCGATTAGGCAATCCGAGGTGGGGGGGGAGAAGGAGGGGGATCTGCTTAAGCAATTTTTTTTCCAGACTATAACTGTGTATGTGTTGTGTCTATATGGGTATAGAGGATATAACACTAGTTGCGGTCTGTGTGTGTGTTTAGTCTGCTTGGTCCAGTTCTACTGGAGAATCAGTATTAGTGTTGTACTTTTTCTTCCACAGTGTGCGTGAACCACACACACACACACACACACACACACACACACACGGCATGCTGCCAGAAAAGGATGAGCCAAGTGGAGTGGGTGGTGGCCAGGCTGGTCCTGTGAGGTCTGAAGACCCTGCTGTCACCCTCTTCAGGCAGTACCTGCGGCTGAGGACTGTCCACCCGGACCCTGACTACGGTAGGGGGTCTGACACGGGCAGCATGTCCTGTGGGCTTTATCATTCATGGCAGTTCAGAGGCTTGTTAATGATGCACCAGAGCAGCACTGCGCATCAAGGTGTCACGAAAGATGATGAATAACTGACCATGTAGTTAAACTGTCAAAACTCCAGTGTAATAACATAGGAAAATGCGGTGCTTGTGAGAAATGTTTCTGGAGGTGAATGACTGCTGAGAAGATGACTAAAGTAAAAAAAAAACACATTTTAAATTTCACTCATTATTAAACCATTATTTCAGCTTGTGAATTAATACTCCTAGGCCTCAAACTATTAGATGCATTTTGCTTATTAAATATACCAACCTTCCCCATTGTTAATAGGTTTATGTATGCAACATTCGTGTATTTGTTTTCATTTATGCTGAAAGAACTTTCCGGTTCTGTCAGCTGTTTTTCTTAAGGCGTTGACTGGAACAAACACTTCAGGCACTCTCTGGCACGCAACTATTTAAAGGGGTTTGTTCTGGTTGTGCATGCTTGTAGTTTTTCACTGTACCTGCACTGTAATCAGACTATGGAAATAATTTTAATTTAGTTTTCTCACTCAATATTGAACTTTATGGTCCTTTTCAGTGAACTTTGAAGCCTATATTTATCATAGCTTTCTGAATAATAGTAGTGAAATCCCAATTTTAATATATCTGCGATGCACATTTATGGTTTCATTATGGAGCAAAGGAATGGATTGCATTCGATAACTGTTCTGTTGACCGCTAAGATGGTAAGACGATGAAGTGTTTGTGGAAAACATTGTTCTGTTAGGTTGTGTGTTATGTTAATGCACTGAACAGTGCCTCTAGCTTAGTGCAGGAGTCTCTCTCTTCAAGCATTGACCTCTGACCTCCACTTCTTTGCAGATGCTGCGCTGCAGTTCCTGGACCGTATAGCCCTGGAACTGGGGCTCCCCATAAAGAAGGTGGAGGTACTGTACCAGCCCTGTGATGAACTAGCTTCCATCTATAACCTCATACTGCTCTTGGCACGCTACCTCACGTGGGCAACGGTGCGCAAGGATGTGTGACCCATGCATGTGGGATTTCACAGGTCTGCCCTGGGAGGGTAATAGCCATCATAACGTGGACTGGCGCCAACCCTGCCCTCAAGTCGATCCTGCTCAACTCCCACACGGATGTTGTACCTGTGTACCAGGTAAGGCCCCCCATTGCTCTTCACACAATGCCCATCACGCCCAAGTATATTTTATGGACAGATTTAAGAGAACTTAAGAAGTAGGAAAATGTCACGTTTTTATTCAAAGCTGCATCTCTGTCCCATCTTTCTCAGGGGCACTGGAAGTATGATGCCTTCGCTGCAGTCAAAGATGAGGATGGAAACATCTATGGCCGGGGATCGCAGGACATGAAGTGTGTGACCATACAGTGAGTGAGGCATCGCAGACCACTGTAGCTATTCCTTTTCTGCCTCTGTTAAATGCATCAGTGTCCCTTTTCAACCCCAGCTGCCTCCTTTATAACTGCATTCACCGATCACATGAGCTCCGGTGGCCTTGGCAGCACTGTGAGAGTCCTGCCTTTGTCTTCCTCCAGGTACATCGAAGCCATTCGCAGACTGAAATCCCAGGGGAAGACTCTGTCTCGTACTGTCCACATGATGTTTGTTCCAGGTGTGAGCCACCTCGCTCTCAGTGGATGTTATTGGTTAACCAAGGTGCTGTTTAGTCTGTTATTGGTTGATCTTTCTGTCAGCTGGTTTGTGAATGGTTAATCTTTCTCTCAGCTAGTCTTTTTTTTTTATTGATCCACCCATTTCTAAACAGTAAATATTAAAATTCCAACAATTGAAGTAGCGTTCAAGAGCTTTTGCCTTTCCTAAGCTGCAAGTGGAGGGCTGTATCAGAGGCAAGACCCCTGAACTAGTTTATTGCTTTGGTCCGACACATTTACGAGGCTGGAATTGTGGTCAGTCAAGTACTGGAGACCAGCATGAACATTATAAAGGACCCCGAGCATTTTGTTTTGATTTTTGATCTCAAGTTCCTGTGTGTTGATTCTGCCCTCCTGCTTTCAGATGAGGAGGTAGGAGGTCAGAAGGGGATGGAGAAATTTGTGGAGCATCCTGAGTTTAAGAAGCTGAATATTGGCTTTGCACTGGATGAGGGTGAATTTTTTTTTCTCCCTTGTTCTTGCATGACATCCAAAGCAAATCTCATTGCATGTACATAAAATATAAACTTAATCACCTTAATCTGCCAAAATCCTTGTGGTTGAAGTCTGACTGCATACAACCTTCCTGTCACATTAATGTTTAGATTTTTAACCCTTTCATAAGAAGAGAACATTGTCTTCCGTGTCCTTCCAGGTTTGGCTAATCCTGGGGAGTCATTCACTGTGTTTTATGGAGAGAAAAATCCATGGTGTAAGTGTCGGTCTGTGTGATACACGGACACTCGTACCTTTTCCAAGTCCATTCATGCCATCAGTGTCATTATAAATAACAAGCCAATTTGGTGGCATTTTAGCGTTATAAATGATTAAAGAAATTGAACAAATGTAGTATTTCTGGTATTTGACAGACGTCAAAGTCTCCTCATTGGAACGCAGCCGGCAGATTGCAGATGGGATATGGCATTTTGCTTGTGTTCCTCTTATCACACACACTGTGGAGAGCTGCAGGGTCTGTAGGATGTTGGTTGTTCAGTCATTTTTTCCCGTTTTTAAATGCACCATACATCACAAGGTCTGTCTTATGATCCTGTGCGCGCTGTCTCACCACGTACACGCACCCATGCTTGGTTTGGCATTTTCTGGTCCCGCCAGGGATCACCGTGACGTGTCCAGGGAACCCAGGCCACGGATCCAGGTTTGTGGAGAACACGGCGGCTGAGAAACTGGTGAGTCCCAGAAGACGGGGAGTAGGAGGATGATGGTGGTCTTCACAGATCCAGTAAAACTGGAAAGCTGCCTGAGTCTGAGTCAGATTCATTTTCCCCTGTGTCTCTCCTCAGCGTCGAGTGATCAACACCTTCCTAGATTTTAGAGAAACGGAGAAGAAGCGGTGAGCTCCCCCTTGTGTCTCTTTGTGTGTACCTACCTTTCGTCTTACAATGTCAATAGCAAAAAACTAGTGCCACCAAAGTCTGGTGAATGGTTGGCTCTTGTCAATTGTGAAAATTTGCTCTGAAACACACTGGCACAACTGGAGGTGACTTGATACAGCCCTGTCAGAGAGCTCAGTATCACAAACTAGCTTCGATGCCAATTCAACATGCTGGCAAGGTCAAAATGGCGCCAATGGTGACTGACCCTATCTGGCTGTGCTGCACACAGGCGCAAACTAGACAGTCACTGATTCTCTCTGGCAGACTGACAGCTTTTGATGGCTGCGAATTGGCTTAGTGTGTTTCAGGGTTAAGGATAAGAGTTTGCCAACATTGCCATTAAAGCTTGTGTCTGGTGGTGGCAGGAGTAAAAGCTGGCTTATTGGCTAACCTTATGAACCAGGGGTTCTCAGCATTTCTTAAACTAGAGGACTCCTCTGGCACTAATGTGTGCTTAATCATTGCATGATATTTTGTTAGTTCCTGGACAATCTGTGCAGGTCCCCTGCAGTGGCTGACAAGTTTCTCAGGCTGAAGATCCCTGTTTTAGAACTGCCTCTCTCAGTGGATGCCGTTTAGAGTGTAGGTCATCACTGTGTCCTCCTCACAGGCTTAACACCAGTGAGTGCTTCACTCTGGGTGATGTCACCACCGTCAATATGACCATGGTGAAAGGTGGCTTGACCTATAACATGGTGCCTGCCGAAATGGATGTCAGCTTCGACCTGCGCATCCCCCCCACTGTGAACCTGCAGGTGCGAGCTCGCCTGATGTGCCTTTTCGGTAACACACATCAGAACTATCCACACGCCATCCAACTGTACATCTTTCATAGTTCTTCTTTCCTCTTTCTGCTGTTCCGTCCTCCATCTTCTCCTCCAGGAATTTGAAGAACGGATTAAGCAGTGGTGCAAGGAAGCCGGAGATGGTGTGTCATACAAGTTTGCTCAGGTTAGTCAGAAGCCAACCAACATTCATCCAGTCACCCACTCACACGTCCATCCATCCATCTATCCTCTAACAGCATATCCTGGCCAGGATGCTGACATGATGTGGATCCTTCTGATACTTCATTTTTCTTCTTTTTATCTTTATAGTATTTCTAATTTCAGTGGTTTTGGTCTAGTTCCTGGTGCACCATAGTGCTATCGTCTATTGTGCATTTATTTAATAATGACCGCAACATATAATTACTCCTCCATGGAGTTAGTTTGCGATGACCACACCTGAAGTTGGTTGTGAATCAAACATTATAAAGTATGGAAGTGCAAACAAGTCTTATTACCAGAACTACTTCTTTTTATTTTGCTTGCCGTCTTCTCAGCAAAGACACAGTATCCAACAGACAGACATAAGCTCTCCGGACACTTATTTGTGTGCGTACACCGACACCCACAAACTAAACGATGTAAACAAATCTGCCAGTAACCATTATCACTGCCAGTCGGTAACCATGTAATCAAACCACATATCAAGTAACTAGCATTAGTCCTAAGGACTGACCTCCATGACTTGAAAAAAATTAAGGATAATGGGATGTTGATTGTAAGTATGAACAGTTGCACGTCACATACAGCTGTTAAAAAAATTCAGAGACCACAGCACAATTTTCAGTTTCACTCACGTCTCGATTTGTGGGTATGCTTCTTCTGTGGAGTGGGGGGAGGGGGGGGATATTTATTTATTTATTTGGTTGCTAACTGTAGCCTGGTTCTCCCATTTCTCATTATTGAAGGGCTTCTTCCTTGCTTTATGAGACCTGCTTCTAGGAGCCTGATATGAACTTTCCTCTGTCCTGTGCACTTCACACCTGCACTACTTCCCATTCCTTATGAAGGTCATTTGATGTCATCCTCTGATTTATGAGAAACTGTTAGAAACTGGATAACTTGATGGTCAACTTTGGCATTAGAAAGTTGCTTCTGCCCTTTACCTGGTTTCTGGTCGTTCCCAGTGTCTCCTGCTTCACCTTGTTCTTGTGTACTGCTGTCTTAGAAATTTTGAACCTGGAAGTAACCTATTGCTCAGTGTAGCCTTCTGCCAGCAAAGCCATGATTTAAACGAGGATTTAAAAATGCAGATTTGTTCGAAAAATACTGAGCGGTCTCTTAATTTTTCCCAGAGCTGCATATTGAACTTTGAGGTGGACCTGTGTAAACGTTTTTAGAACTGGAACCGTGCCAAAAGCAGCCCCAGAGTGCTTAACATATACGACTGTTATGAATAGACTTAATGGTCAAGAGCATCCAAAACCAGCTTGTAAAATGAGTGTGGAGGAAGCCAGGAGACCTGAGAAGAGCCTTAAAAGCGAGGAGTAAACCTGAGCCTGGATGACCAGCTGTTCTGACCTTATGAAATGGCGGTAGGTTATGCTCCAGCTTAATTGATGGTTGCTGAAGAAGCTGTTCCTGGCTGGTTGCCCACTCATGTGTACTGGGGGTCAGCTAGTGGCAGCACAGCATCTGTTGTCTGGCTCGAGGACTGTCCCAAAGACACTCTCAGCCAAGTAGAAGGGCAGTTAGATATTTAGTGGTTATCATACAGTGACTGTGCCTCCTCCGAACGGGTCGGCGTTCTGTTTGGGTCTGAGTGGACTACATTGAGGTTTTTATTCCTCTTACCTAGAAACACATGAACCAGTCTGTGACCTCCACGGCAGATAGCGACCCCTGGTGGAATGCCTTCAGCATGACATGCAAAGCCATGTGAGTGGCAAGCCTCCTTAAGTCTTCTGTCCCAGTTCGCTGTTCAATTGATCAGTATTATCATGAATATATTACAATTTACATGCAGTCCAGTTCACTCTGTTGTGCTGTATTTAATTTAGGGCTGTCACTATTGATTATGTTAAATTGAGTAATTACAGATTAATCTGACAATTCATCGAGTAATCGTTTTATATTATGTCACGAGGCAGGAATCCACCAACCACTGTAGGGTGCATACTCAGTGACACATGCGGTTAGTTTAAGTATACTAATTCATTTAAGTTGCATGTTTTTGGACAGTGGAACTATAGGATCTGTAGAAAAGCCACCACACAGGGTGAGCATGCAAACTCCAGACACACAGGGGTGGTGTGCGGTAATACTGCCACCCACCGTGCCATTCTGCCACCCTGATAGGCTTGCGTGACGCATGATGTTAATATCAACATGGCATTCCATGCCCATGCAACTGACATCATCAGAACCACCATAGTTTACTGGGTTCAAGCTTCAATAAGCGCTAAAACTTTAACTCAGTAACGGGAAATGACACTTAGTAAACTTTATATTATTTTAATGATGGTTTCTTTTCAAAATTATGTAGTATATGTTAATGAAATAAAATAATTCTATAGTTCACCACCAACACTTTTGCATGAGCTCGTATTCCATGGATATTATGTATCACAGGGCTGCCAACCCTCATCTCTCTCGTTACACTCACACTTTTAGATTCTCACGTTCACGCAAAAAATCATATTATTCTGCTGTAAACCTACATTTAATCTAAATTTAATTTGTTGGTGCAGTACAGAATATTTGTAAGGTAATAAAACTGTTACATATAAATGCATGTGTAGCCTTGTCTCGAATTGAAAATCTCACGCCAGCCAGCTGACCAAAGTTGACCGCCACATGTTGGGTGCCGATGTTGCCGCTAATTAAGTGACGGGGCTGACCATCGCTTTTGCACCGATTATTTTGACATGGGCCTACGGGAATCGTAGATAGTAATCGAGTTCAATCGCGTAAAGGTGACACCTCTAACTTAATTTTATCTTCAGCTAATTGTTCAATGAAAAAGCTCTATCATACCGTTAGAATAAATCAATAAAGTACCTTATCTTGCCTTATCTTGTTTTGTTCCTGGAAGCACTAGCTTCATGTTTTGTCCTGAAGTCCTGTTATCCACCTGCAGGAACATGAAGCTGAAAACGGAGATTTTCCCAGCTGCCACCGACAGCCGTTTTATCCGGGCCGTAAGTATGCGCCCCCTCATCCGTAACGGGTACCGGGGTGTGTCCAACCAGGCTGTTTTCCTTCATTGAATTACATGCATTTTAATTGCATCTTAATGTTAAGAAGGTTAAGGGTTTGGGTATGTGCTAATCACCCCTTGTAGCTTGAGACCAGCTCATGTCGATTTCCAACTGTGTGTGAGCAAGGTATGGTAGTGAAGGAAGGGAGGAAGAGGGACAATGTGTTTAGTCACAGGTAGCAGGTGTCACGTGGCTCACTCTCCATTTCCGCTCCCTATCCTGCATCAGGTGGGCCTTCCAGCCATCGGATTCTCCCCAATGAACCACACGCCAATCCTGCTACACGACCACAACGAGTTCCTCAATGAGGACGTGTTTCTGCGCGGCATCCAGGTCTACGAGCAGCTGGTGGCCTCGCTGGCCAGTGTGCCACGTCTTGTAGAGGAGGCCTAGGTGCCATAGCGTGCCCAGTGGTCTCACTCGCTTGCTTACCTCTCTCTCGCTTGCCCGCTCTTCCCCCTTGCAAAAGGTGCTTCTTGGCTATAGATGGAGTTACCGGAGGTGATTCTCACCTGATAAGCGGTTAATGATTGTTGACAAACAGTAGAGCAGAATTGGTGAATGATTAAGCCACTGCACAAGTAGTATATTACGATGAAATTATGTCAAAGTAGTGATTTGAATTGCGATATATCGTCCCAGGCTTGATATTGTCTTTTCCTTTACTTTCTTCCTTCACATTTTTTCTTTTGATTTCTTCCTGCCTTTCTGACAACTAACTCAGGGTGTGTCTGGCCAGCTCGTGCTTGCTGTTCTTGTGCCGTTGCGAGAGCGCTGTGGTGTTCCTTGCAGTCAAAATAAGTTTCACACAGCTCTTTCCCTCATCTTTGTTTTCCTCAATCCACATCAGTGAATCGTTCATTAGAACAACCATATTTTTCCCCGAAGGATTAACCAACAGAGTGTTTAGATGAAATGTCTATATCAAGGCTCTTCCTTTATGCGAATCTCAGTCTTCGCTGAGATTTTTGGTTTAACGGGTAAGTGGTAGAACTCTGCATTCCTCTAGCTGCTATGTTCCCTATCTCAAGGCCAGCCTGGCAGTTTGGCCTTGGGGCAGGTTCACACCCCCTGTTGATGGCTCATCAGTCACCCCAGTCCATCCAATCCAAATGTCCCAGCCTGGCAAGGCCTCTGGTTCGAACTGTAGTTTGTTTGAGTTGCATACTCTACCCACGGTTGCTGGGAGTCCCAGAAAATCCATTCACAGTCTGCAATTGGTGGTGAGAGAGCTGGCAGTATGCCCTTCGTCATATGACTCAGATGTGCTTGATTATTTGGTGCTGGGGGGGTTAATGAACCCTCATAACATGGCTATAATCCAAAGCTTATATGTATTGTATCTTTTTTAGGGGTGCATTGATACCGATACTAATATTAGTATCGGGGAAAATACAGTGCTCATGTTCTTGTAACAGTGTACTGATACCTATAACAGATACCACGTGATGACATATCAGTGATGTCGTTAGCGAAAACAAACGGGACCACGATTTCTGTGGTATGGTACATCAAAATTAGCTGCAAAAACCAAAGGAAAGTGGACTGTAAAGTGTGATCTGCTAAAATATTAAGAGGAGACACAAAACAAAACAAGTTGATACACCACAAATAAGCTAATTAAAGATATAAAAATTATACAGATAGTATGACCAAATTTGCACCAGCTATACTCCGCAGCGAACACGAGGACGGAGCGAGAAAATGTCGAATGAAAACCCCTGTGCAGTGAAAAAAACAGAAGTATATTATGTGGTGTATTGTGTTTGATGATTCAAGGTGTCATAGTAGTGGTACGCAGAGAACGTAACACCTGATGAAGTGGGTGCAGGTTCTGCACACCTCTGCTATAGACCGTTTTAGAGGTGATGTTTTTAAATCATAATGAAAATCATTATTTCCCACAGAGTAAAAAGCAATGATTTATTCTAATGTTTTAAAATTAAAATATGGCATATTATTTTTTAGACATCATTCAGTCCTAATTGGTATCGGTGAGTACCGGAAAGCAAGCGTTGGTACTTTGTCTGAAAAAGATGCTATTGATGCATCGCTGACCTTTTTAAAGAAAAGGGACATTTTTGTAGCTTTCAGATAAGTAATTTTTATTTAATTTTTTATGCATCACAAATTGTACTATTTCATTTAATTTTGTAGCACTGATCTGATGATTTGAATAAACATTTGCCTTCACACACTTACAGCTGTTTTGTATTTTTGTGGAAAGCTTTGACGCAGGTATTATTGGAGCAGAAATGTCCCATGGTGTCTCACCTCCAAGTGTTGTTTGGGTGAGTCTGGACTCTGGACCACATGTACTTGCAATATGGCCGCTCCTGATGGGCTGTTCAACACAAGCTCCATTGCATGGGCAGTATCGCGTCCTTTCAGTGCTCCATGTTGCCATTCCTCCCAGTTCCAGTCATAGGGGGCGCTGCAGTGCCATACACTACACCACAATACAGCCCCAGATAATGACTCTGGCTTGACAGCTTAGGTCAGACACGGAAAGCTGTGTTTTGCTGGTGACATTTCGCCTGTGATGACTTTTGGGCATGAATAACAAGTAAAGTGAGACAATGAGATTAATTAAAGCAGTCGCATCCCATTCATTTTGACAGAAAGGACATGCTTCAGTGATGAAGCTGGGAGTCAATAAGAAGAATGCATATAGCCTCATAACATGAAGACGGGATGGAGGAAGATTTATTTTTTTTGCACATTTTTGCTTGAAAAGTAAGTAATCTCCTCTGTCCACCTCAGCCAGTGTCTTCCATATTTTCATCATTCGTTCCTTTCTTATGCAGGCAGTATAAGTGCTATTTTCTGCAGAGCAGCTGAGACATTCCCTATGGCTGGCTTTTTATAGTTACAAGACAGCATATCAAAAAAAAAAAAAAGATAACGTCCCACACCCCCCCCCCCCCTGGATGGCCCCTCAGTCACTCGCAAAACAGAGGCAAGTGTTCGCGCTGTCAGACATCAGCCTGGTTTTTTGGTGAGGGTCCTCTTAGCTGGTAGTAAAAAGCTTCCTGCTTGTTGACAGAGAGGCACCCTCTACACTCTTTACCATGTGAATGTTTGTAAGCTACAAAGCATGAATGCTTTAGAGTAGGTCCAGACAAGTGTGGTCGTCAGCCCTGGCTTCTCCATCAATATCACCCTTTGCTTGAGAAAAAGTGCTAGACTACACGGGATATTTAAAAAATGCTTTTTATGCACAATTGGACTTTCTTATTTGTGAACGTCTACGAATAATGTGTTTTTCTTCTTTTACCTTTCTAGGTTTTATTACCTAATGGTATCACATCAGCGTTCGTAAAAATAAATGTCACCCTGGATATTTACTGAGTCGACGAAGTTCTGCTTTTAAAACATACACCCTGACTGAATCCCCTCACCTCCACCTCTCTGTTTACTGTTCTTGCCCTTTGTCTCTCCATGAGGAAAGGATTCTGTCGCTATGGTGACTCCCACTGGGGTCTGTTTTGATTGCATTTCCTCTCCTCTGCAGTCACAGAATTAAAATCCATTCAGTGCTTCTGTTTATCCATCTTTGTTAGTGACCTCACGGTATGTGATGTGAAATAGTCACATGTATTTTCCCTTTTAATAACAGCTTGAGATTTGGGGCATATCTCTTACCCCAAAAGTGTTGCTGTGTTTTCCTCAGCAGATGGCATCTAGTGATGAAGTAATTTGATTGTTGACTTAAAGGCCTCTCAAGTTCCCCGGGCTGCACTACCCTTGTGTGAGATTGAATTTTCTGAGGATGTTCAAGGGCCATGTATAATGCAGTGTTTGCGTTGGATAACCAACAGTGATTGCTTGAATGCATGTAAATTTCTGTTATGTGTTAACACTGATAGCCCATAGACCACGGTCATTCGAGATTTCATTTGAGTTTCCAGCTTCATTGAATGTAGGTTATTTAGCTGAAGTAAACACCAATAGTGCAGTCTGAAGGAAAAATCACTGAAAAAAATAAATTATCTTTCTTTATCTTGCCAGAAATTCCTTAAACTACAAATGAGCAGTGTACTGAGTTTTATGGACTATTATAGCTAAACCTTCACAACAGCATACCCAGATTATTACTCACTTAGTCCCCAAAAAGCTTCTTCCATACTTCTTGCTGCTGAATGTCTGGATGAAGGAGGGTGGGAATTATGTTTCCCTGCTCTTGTTGTTGCCATGCAGATAAACATTGACTATAAGGTTAATGGAGTCTGAATAGGCAGATGATTCCGAGCAGCTATCATTACCCAGAATCCAACTTTGCAATGCTTTCTGCTGAACAGCCAATAAAATGCATTAAACGTATTTGTCGCTTGGGTGCCCTGACAAAGGTATCGCTGTATCTCTGTACTATAGTCATCAGCCATGATGCAGTTTGTCTTTTAAAAATGGTATTTTTTCAACCAAATCAGCCACAGAAATCATGTAGCCACACAGACACCCACGGGTCCATAATTCCTTATTCTATATGTATCAGAGAACGTCACAAATCCTGTTGACACAGGCAGGAGTGCGAAAGGGCCACCATAAATCCCAAGGATCTCGGCTAATGTGGGTCTGCAACCTGCTCTTTGATTATGTATGAAGGAGTTATATATACATATACATGCTTACAGGCAGTGAAAAACCATGTTGTGTTTATGAGGCAGCACATGTCATCCCACCACTGAGATTCGCTGGTCTCTGCCTACGCCCCCCCCCCCCAGTCTCACAGAGCTGTGCTCAATCGACAGCCTGAACACCCCTGTTTCAGGTGTGTGGTACAGCCCAGTGGAAGGAGGAGGCGGAGGAGAATCAGCAAGACTCCTCTGGCGGTTTAGGATCAGATGCAGTGGATGTGCTTGAATCAAAATGGCCTAGTTTGGCGTTTCTCAAATAAGACAGAAAATTTACCTGTAGCTGTTCCACAGTGGTCTGTTATGTATTATCGAGCTTTTCAGGAGGCGCTTGTACTAAAGGCAAAGTGTGGCACATATTTAGCAGATTTGTAGTGTCCATTTATATACTGTAAGGCTGGATATTTCACTGAATGAAAACCAGCCCCGGTGCCTTTCTGACGGGAACAATAGCAAAGCACTCATCCCTTGGGAATATGACCAGCAACCTTCTTGCCCACATCTGGCTTCTTAACCATTTCAGCACCATCAGTCATTTCAGCTGCAACAAAATTAAATTATGCTTTATTTTCCATTTGCACAAGTATGAGTACAGATACAGAATGCTCTTTTTTTTCAAATATTGCATCTTGCACGCATTGCTGTCATTCGCCCCCTTATGACGATTTCCTAATTGTGTTTAATTTTTTTTTATTAACTGCATCCATTGGAATATTCTTCGGCATGTGCAGGTGAGAATTCCAACTATCAGGATCCATATTCAGGCTTCACACTATGGTTCACTGTGATAGAAGCATTGTATCTAGTATCAAAGACAGGCGCGCTCAAACTAAAAATATAACAATAAATACGTCAAACCGTCATCAATGTGTCAATAATAACGGCTTAATGCCGAAACGCGTCTGTGTCGCATGGTGCAATAAACTTAGTAGCACGAGAAACATTGATCTACCCAATTTTTATTGAATATACCATAATATATCAGAAGGGTTTCATTTAAAAAAGTCTTGGCAATAGGAACACCATGTTGGGTTTTTATTGCTTTCTTGAAATGAACACCTCAAAAACAGTGACCTCCTGTGGTTATAATATGTTTGCCACATGTCTATACGTTTTCCTTCACAAATATCATTACTCAGAGCCAACAGAGTTCAGCTTCAAGCTGTATGCCTGCTCATCTTTCTGGTGAGGTCACTGGTCCATCTGTGCAGAAACACACTTCTGTCCCGGTCTGTTTAGGCTTTATCTGTTGCCTGGCATGCATTTCGCTCTGAAAGCAGAACGTGAGTAGAAATGAACCTGCAGCTGTTGACAAAGACGGAGACGTGCTTAGTCTCGCAGACCCTCCAGGGCCAGCTGTGAATGTTGTGACATTCAGTGTTTATGTGTGAAAGTGACTCATTGCTGGTTAGGTGAACATGTCACTTTATTCAGACCTGGAAACAGCCAAGCCTAATTATTCATTACTCATTGGTACCCGCTGCCCTCAGTTGAGCCTTTTCATGATTTAATGGATGGCGCACGTCAGTTGTTTCGCTTTCCCAGCATATTTTGATCGTTCCATGTCATGTTAAACTGCAGGATGACTGGAGGTGTGTGTCAGCCTCGGGTTCAGTAGGCTAAATCTTTTCTCTGGTGCTGGACATTGACTTTGACATCTACGCTTTGCGCGGTTTATTGTACACCTCTTTCGGAGATTACCGCTTATATAATCGAAAGGACAAAGACCTAAACCCCCCTATGCCTCGTAAAATCAAGGAAAGGGGAAAAACGTTAAACGGTCACATATTTGTTGTTTCATATCAAATAATTATAATAGGAATTAGTATACAAAATAAATGCAAAATAGGTCTTTCCTCCATTTTTAATTGCAGTTAATAGTTTACGAACTATGTGTATATGTAAAAACGATCGACTTTACCTTTGTATAGTTGTGTGTATTTAAACTTAACTTTAATGCGCGTAACCTCCGATTAATGAAAGATGACTAATAAGTACGATATTTGAATATTAACGCAGCGATTTTTCGCGCGTACCCGGTGAATGGGATAAATAGAATAAACAGATGAGCAGGGGTGGGGGGATGCTCACTCCCACTGTCATGCATAAAGGCCAGGATTAATCTCGGGATTTAATGCGCTCAGGAGGCTCGCTGCTGAGGAGAGAGAGTGAGAGCGCAGGCGGATCGCACAGCTCACACAGTAGCATCAATGCATGCACACGTCTTCCTGTAGGCAGCCCAACCTGCGCCACACGAATGTCAAATTGACAATTGATGCTTGCATCGATCAGTGTGATTTTTGATTAAGTCAAAGGGGGTCCTGTTTCTCAATCTAAGAAGAATTTCATCCAATAGTAGTATTTACTAAATTCGTTTTTTTTGGCTAATGGAAAAATGGCGATCTCTACTCTGTCCTGCAGCACCTTCTGCTTGGTGTTAGTGCAGACTGCCTTCATTATTAGTGTCACCTCACCAGGGACGGACAGCCTCAGCTTTCCTCAGCAATATACGTGAGTATGCAACCGGACCTAAACCTTCTGGACCGCAAGGCTCGAACCAACCCTGCGGCACGGGACAGGTGCCTCCAAGTACGCCGATTATTAGGGTAGGGTTTTCATAGGTTGGGACCTTAGATGCTGCTAGGTCTGTGCACTTATTTCTTTGTTACGGCGATAACTTGTGCATAAGGTTGATAATCAAAAACGTGTTGTGTCGATGACAGAGACGACTGTGAATGTGAGGATTTTCACGTGCTTCTCCATGATGTACAATGCGGTCCACTCACGGTTCCGATCAGTTTTCATTCAACACACCGTCGTTATTTAAATATCACCCCATTTTTTCCAGACAAATATATGTTTTGATTTGGGTCTTGTACAATATCTCATCCAGTGTGTTCTAGATCTGAAAAACTCTCAGGAAAGTGACGCTGTTTTCAATGAGCACAGTGTTACACTCCACCTGCAGTAACTGTGGATGGTATTGTGAGCTGTGTTTCCAATGACATGTGAAATAATACGACAGTAAACGTAAATATACGGAATATACTCATTATAAGTAGTATTTCTGTTTCTTAAAAGCCTTTGCAATAGATATTGGAGGTATCAATCTGCTATGTATATTTTAATGTGGAATATGGTCGACGAAAGGGTTCTGTGGTGTTACCTGCTGAAATGTTTAAATAACAACAAACCACTAAAAAAAGAAACCAACTGATTATTTTATTATTAAACTGTAATTTATTAATTATTTAAAGGTAGTTTTGGCTGTGGACTAATTAAAGTTTTGTGTGTGTGTATTTTTAGAGCTGTCACTTTTAGTCGATTAAACTCGATTACTAAAAAGCATCGATTAAATTTTCCCTTCTCGATTACTCGGCAATGTGGTGGAACGAAGACGCACATAGAGTATGGAGATTCAGGTAATTTAATTCACATTAAAAGTGAATAAAAAAGCAGTCGTCTGTAAGTATTGCAAAGCAGAACTTAAATATCGCCACAGAACAACTGCAATTCAAGTATAGGACTATATCTTAAAAGAAGACATCAATAATGCGAGGTTAACAATAGATATGTGCCGTTTAGTCTGGCGGAGTAGCCTAGCCTGTCTGTCATCACATTGACTTAAATTATTCTGCTTAATTGACTTTCTACGATTCCCGTAGGCCCATGTCAAAATAATCGGTGCAAAAGCGAAGTCAGCCCTGTCATTTATTTAGCCGCATCATCTTACCCAACATATTGTGGTCAACTTTAGTCAGCTGGCGTGAGATTTTTAATTCGAGACAATTCTGCACGCACATGCACACGCTATTACATCCATGTAACAGTTGTATTACCTTGTGAATATTCAGTACGGTTTACAAGCTACCACAACGCTATAATGTATCTAATTTTAGGTTTATAATGGAATAATATAGATTTGCCGTAAGATTTCTTGCGTGAGAGTCTGAAAGCGTGTCACGCCAGATGCGTGAGAGTTGCCAGCCCTGTATTACATAACGTGCATGCAGAGGTCATGAAAAAGCAACGGCGGTGAACTTTAAACCGATTCCATTTATTTATTTTAAAATATAGACATACACTAGATCATTTTGAAAAGAAACCATCTTTAAAAATAAAATAAAGCTGACCGAGTTTCGTTTCTAGTGACTGAGTTAAAAAACAGTTTTTGCTCTTGTTGAAGCTTGACCCCAGCAAACAATCGCGGTTATGCAGAAGTGACAGTTCCATGGGTATGAAATGCCATATTGATATTAACATCACGCATCGTGCAAGCCTATCAGGGCGGCAAAATGGCGTGGTGATCTTACTGCACACCGTCCCTTTGTGTGTGTGATCGAGTTTGCATGCTCACCCTGCGTGGTGGTTTTCATGCAGATCTTACGGTTTCCTTCCACTGTCCAAAAACATGCAATTAAACGAATTACTGTGCTTAAAGTGACCGCATGTGTCACTGAGCGTGCACCCTGCAATGGTTGCTTGAATCTGGCCTCCTGCTAATTATAATATAATATAATATAATATAATATCAGATTAATTCATAGACATCTTGATTTTTGATATAATTGATAGTGACAGCCCTATGTATTTTGCTTTATTTTATTTTTCTGCATGGCATTTGAAATCTGCCATTCATTAATATCTCCTAGGAAAACTGCATCCCTGTGTAGTGGATGCTGTAAAAATACCTCATGCTTTAGCTGCGCTTTGAAACATGCACTTATCTAATGAGGGTGGGAGATATTCTTGAATGGTGATGCATCCTGTTGTAGTCCTGGAATATGGAGCAGGTGGTGCTATGTAGTTCCATCTGTCTCACGCAGCGCGACAGGGGTGTTGCTAACAAGGCCCAGCCTAACCTTATCAAAGCTCCTATGGTAGTCGAGGAAGTGTGGGCCCTACATGTGCAGGGAAAGGTGTACAGAATGAACACGGAAGGTGGGCAGGTAGCATTGCCCCAGCTGAGGATTTTTGTGATTTGTGTGGGGTAGAATCCGCAGGATTAGCTGCCAGTTTGTCCCAGAATTCCATGCTTCAACAAGCCTGTTGGATACACACCTTTTCCTTTCTATTTTCTCGTTACCTGGATGCACATATAATTATAACTGTACCTCATTTAAGCACCACTTCCTGTACCCACCCATTACCACCCACTGTAGTCCCGTCCATTTTTGTATCTAGATGTCACTAATTCACACCTTTTGTATAAGTGCTGTGACATTTGTCTTCCTTTGTTTCTGATGCATTGAGTCTTGCGTTACTTTGACTTGTGAAAACTATAACTCTGGTTTTACATATTGCTCCTTACATATATTCCTCCTGGAAGCCTAATAACAAAATGCTCATTTAGAAAGCCACCATTTCGAAAACCACTCCACCCATTCCCAGCAATCAAAATCTTTAACTCACAAGGTATCCTATGGTAGGCAAGTGTAAATAACAAATCAATAGACTATATGATTCAATCTGCCAACAAGTCTGACAGGAAGTCTGACAAGATAAGCAGTCTGAGCTGAAAAATAATGCAGATGAATTCATCTTTGAGTTAAATGGTCAGAGGTGTCAGACCTTTAGCATGAGGATCTGGTCCATGTTTTGATTTCGGCATTTAACTGTGAGTAACTGCAGGGTGTGGAAGGATAACATCGCTGAAGGTCACTCGTGCCAAAGGGATTCATGTGAAGGTCAAGGTGCTCAAAGCCTGCTGGTTTACCAGTTGTCAGCAATGAGAAATGTGATGAGTTTAATAGCAATTGGTTTTTCCCGGACCATAAGGAAGCAGCAGATCCTGGCTTCACTTTTTCGAAATTCTCTCTCACTCTCTTGGGAATGCATGTGTTTCATCCGAATCTCTATGTCTGCAGGTCTCTATGAAACATACAACAAAATAGGCGTTTTGAATACCGATGTTCTGCAGGTTACAATGGGGTTACGTTAGGATAAATCTAATCATAAGGCAAAAATATTGTAAGGGAAAATTGCATTTTAATACAGTTTACCTAACCTAACAGACATCATAGCCTAGCTTAGTCTACCTTAAAGATGCGTAGAACACTGATATTAGCCTACAGTTGGGCAAAATTATTAACACAAAGCCTATTTTATAATTGTATGTTGAATATTTCATGTAATTTATTGAGCAATGTACTGAAAGTTAAAAACATGCACCCATCCTTCAGTCATATTTGTCATTCTCAGGCTCAGGTTCATAGCTGGTGGGCGGCCTTAAGAGATATCAAGAATGGGATGTACTTCATTTATATTATACACTACTGCACCTTCTAGAACTTTCTCTCTCACTTGGTCAAGTCTGCTGCTTTTTCATGTTTGGTAAAACACATTAAGTGGCTCGGAGTGTAATATCTGTTTTGGGCCTGCTGTGCAGGTGGAATCAAATGGGTTTATATTGGCAGTATTTGTGCCACTTTGAGCATCAAGCTGGGACCATGACAGGGATGTCCTGCCAACATTTACTTGAAATGGGAGCAGGAGGTGGGCGTTGGAGTCCCCAGATTCCAACGTTGGCCTTGCCGTTGTGCCTGCTGTTGGATGGGAGAGAGGCCGAGATGAGCGCCGTCACTGGGAGCTTGTGACAGCTTTACCGCCTGCACAGAAACTGCTCACATTATATATTTTATGCTTGGAACAGCACATGGGGTGGGGGTGCACGATTTGTGGCTTATGAACATCCCATATGGTGTAGGTATCTGGAGAAGATGACTTGGACGCTCAGGGGAAAGTATAGCTTGGTGTTTTCAGCAAGAGGCAAACAAGCAGACACAGCAGTGCACACAAGGAGAGTCATATTACAGTCACATGCTCTTGCGGTCTGTGGGAAGAATACTGTAGTTAGTAAATGAGAAATGTCCTAAACGTGACGATGATCAATAACTGCAATGGATATGTTTTGTTTAAATGGTACTGCCAGATGCTTATCTGACCAGATCAGAATTCTGCATCTTGGAATCTATGAGTTAATTTCTTTCGATTGTCCTACCACTGCTACCATACAAATACTTTATTTCTTCATGTTACTATTCTGAGAAATATGCAAGTGACTGTAAGGAAAGTCAATTAAAAAGTAAGTTGATTAGGTTATTGAAATGGAAAGTTCCACAGACAGTTTGGCGATCCTTTGTTTTTCGTGTGGACGAAAATTGTCAAAATGATTGATTCAGCAAAGTTGGTCAGTAACAAAATGCAAAAAGAAACACAAATTAGAAAGATGAATCTTCAGACTTATCTGAAAATTTGGCAAGAGGACATCCTGACCTGTCAAATTCAAGTAGTTTTAATATTTTAATTTTAAGTTCTGTTCATCAACTGCCAAAAATCTTCAGTACTGCCCTGGTTTCACAAAACCTCGGTAGACAGCATCACGATGATCATTAACCACAAGAAGTGTTCTTAGCATTATGGGCAAACATTTTTAAGATAAAAAATTGTGAACAGCCTGTTTAGTTCATGAGCATCATGTCATTCAAGTTATTGTAAATATTGAATGAATAAAACCTGTCATTACTCCAATTTACTTAGGACAAATTATTATGAAAATCTCCTCTCCTCTTGTCTAGCTGAAGCCCACACACTGAAGCAGGCCAATCTTTCTACTCTGGGAGAATCTTTTATATATATATATATATTGACAGGACCTCAAGTAAAATGAGAAGAAGCTTGACTCTTTAATCTTCCAGCCACTGTCATTTTAGTTTTTAATCTGGTTAACTGCTAAGTGGAAGTAAACTAAACATTATCAAGTTTCACAAGCTGTGTACACAGTAGTGTTAAGGCCCATAGCTCTGTTTTATAAGTAGCAAGTATAAGCTCAATAATTGTTTGTCTTTTCCTGAATGCAAAAACAATGACAATGTGAATTATTCCCAACGATGAATAATCATGATGTACAACTGTAAATTGAGATCCTCTACCTAAATTAAATGAATTCCACAGTCTATAAACTACCAATGTACAGTGCTCTATGTTAAATGCATTTCCACTGTAAACTATACCTGGATATAAATACATATACTGGCAAGGCATGCAAAAATGGCCCTGTTATTTCTGAGTGTGAGAAGATGGCAGCTGGTTTGTTTAAAAGCCAGCGAGGGATCAACAAGACACAGTTTTCATAGTTTTTCCCATTTTCTGAAATAGATTTTTGATACTTATTTATATTTGGTATTTATACTTGATCTGGACAGGGGAAAAAAATTAATGGTGCATTTGAATGATACAGGATTGAAAATAGGAATTTCATGGTTTTTGGCATTTTCAGCTATTTTCCAGTGAACGTTTCCTGTTATGGTTTTCCTCATAAGGTAGCTCAGTGATTCATTCTTGTGTTTTTTCTGATGAGGTAGCTGGATAGTCAGGATGAGGTTCCTCTGTTTTGAGGCCAAACAGTTCTGCAATTAAATCCCTTCCTAGGGAATATTGCTCTTGCTCTTTGTGTATTGTACATGCGCTAAGGATTGTGGGTAGTTTTTAACAGTGGGCAGATAACTGTTTTTGAACAGTGGTCATTTTCTCTCTCCATAAGCATTATTGTGTTTGGTGTTCTTTTGACAGTTGAGCTGTGAACACTCACATCAACTAAGGTGAGATTCACAGCCGATCCCTGTATGTATTTGTTCTTTTAGAAGTTTTGATTACACTGATGCTTAGAATCTTTTTCTTGATTTGCATCTCAGGTGTCCCGTATGCTTAACAATGGTAAACCGATTGCTGTATTTTTGAGAGGTCTTGATCCAAGCAGGCTATCACAGTAACCTGACTCTAATTAAGCATGTTAAATGGCAAAGTCTGTTTACATACAGAGGGAATGTAGACAGATTATGACAAATTTCACAGACTTTTTCACACCACTGGTCCTATGCATATTTAGTGGTTTGTCAGAATGGGACACCAGCAGTGAATGTTTTTCTGCAATCCCGACGTACATGATGAGCACCCCCATTCTTACTCAGGAAAAGCAAATATGTCATCCGAACATGGAAATCCATGGTTCACCTCCTTTCCCCTCACTGCCGTGGGAACACAACAGTTGTACGCAGATGTAGCTGTAGATGTTCGCTACATCAATCGGGGACGAGGGTCCTTGGTGTGTGTGTGTGTGTGTGTGTATAATATATATATAGCTTACAAAGGGGACAATTTGCTTAAGCCACAGTAACGTGTGACTTACTAAGGAACTCTGTGTAGCACACATTGGAGTCAAAACATAGCTTGGAGGTATTTTATTTCAATGAGCCTCTTACACATACATTCAACTCTATTCAGAAGCGGAGGTCCAGGCTACTGACTGAAATCTATTCTCTATGCTTCTTGAGAAGTGCGCTGATAAGTCATCCCTGTCTATTCTTTATGGTCCTGTAGGATAGAATAGCAGTAATTTATTCCTCCCTGTGGGGAAATTCAGCATTTTTTTTGCATATCTCACGTGGCTCTGAATAAGAGAGCAGCAGACACAGATAGCAGACACACATATAAAGTCCCCTCTACAATTATTGATGCTGGTAATGATGAGTTAAAACTGTTATCAGAAATTGACCTTTTATTGAATTAGCTTAATCTTACACTGAAAAGAGGAGAAAAATGCATCCAATGATTCAAGTATTTTTTTTTTTTAATTTTCATGACAGCTCACCCCCTCTCCCTTCATTGATGTGGGAGCACAACAGCTGCATACAGATATAGCCGTTTAATGCATTTAAGAATCGGTGATGCGCAGGAAAGTAGTACTTTTTTTTCAGAAAAAAAAAATACATGAAGAATTTTTTTTTTTACCAAAATCACATATCCTCCGGAGACCCAAGGAAAAAATTGTCCTTCAGTTGTAGGTTATTTGCCTTTGGAGGAATAAAGACATCTTACAATTTAGATTTTTTCAAATTTATTTTTATTTTTAATTTCACAGCATGTCCTCTTTAGTGTACAACAGGAATAAATGCGTTTCCTTACATCAGTGAAAAGACAGATGCAAAAACAAAATGTCCACTACAATGGACTTAAATGAATGGGTGGGGTCTCAGGGGGATATACCCCGAGTGCATGTTCTCCACTTGTATCTGTGACTTCCTGTTCTCACTGGGGTAAAACTTTAAGGTCACACAGAAGCCAAATTCTCTTATCATTCATCAACATGAGAAAAGTAAGAAAACATCCAAATCAAATGAAGGAGAAGGGTGTTGATCTTTATAAATCAAGGAATGATATTAAAATAGCTACTTGCCTTAAAATGCCCGTTTCTACTGTTCATGCCATAATTACAAAGTTCAAATCAATTAGAACAGTTACAAACTTGCCTAGAAGAGGACTCAAGTTTATTTTCACCCACGCACATTGAGAAGGATGGTAAGAGAGGCACAAAACATCGCCACAGATTGAAGCTGCATCTCGGGGTCACCACGTCTCCAAAATGGCAATGAGACGCCACCCCCGTGCTAACAGACTGTTTGGAAGGGATTCCAGAAAAGCAGCCCGTCCACACGTGTAAGCACCTGGAGTTTGGGAAACAATACTGGAACCGTATTTTATGGTGAAACAAAAATTGATTTTGCGAACAAACATTCAAGGTTTGGTGTAAAAATAAGGATGGCTATACTGAGAAGCAGAGCCCCCCTGATAAGCATGGTGAAGGTTCTGTGCTGTCATGGGGCTGTTTTTCATGGACTCCATGAAAGGCCAGGATATTTTGAATCTAAATCTGGCTACCTCTGCCAAGAATCTAAAACTGGGTCATGATTGGATCTGCCAGCAAGACATTAGACCACATTCACCGATATTTTCTTAAGAATTCTCTTAAATTTGTTCCTACAAAATTTGAGAACAACCTACGTTGGATTCATGATGTGTTCTTAAATAGCCGTAAATAGTCTTATGAATGATGAATCCCACCTCATCGTAACTGAAAGCGCGTGCCACTTTGTCCTAATTAGCATATGGAAACGCCCTGCAATTTCCCATAAAAGGGCATGAGACTGTAGGGTCGTGTGCAAGGAATGGCGAGGAGACGCGCAAGCTGTGAGCTGCTTGGCACTAATAGGAAAAAAACTTCAGGAATGCTTTAGTGGAAGTATTAATACAGTAAAATCCCGTTATAGTGGACTCGCTTATAATGGAATATCATCTATAACAGACAAGGTCCACCTTTAAGAACATGCAGATTAAGCAATGGATATAGCGGACTCGCATATAATGGAATTTCGGTTATAACGGACAAACAATTTGGTCCCCAGGGCTGTTTTTAGCTGTAATTCTGCTCGGCTATAACAGATGCAGGCTCCTCCTATAAGGCGCCTGGGGTACCGGTGGTGTCCAGCGCAAATACGTATTCGGGGTTATTAAAAGTCACGCTTCTGCTTAGGTAAAGTTGGTTTACTCCATGTATAATATAATATGCTATACCACAAGTGTGTCACTGGGGTATGGCATGAGTAAATGGTGTCCTGTAGTTGTATTTTAGCCATACAGCAACTCTGGATATAATGGACTGTTTTTCCAGGTTCCTTGAAGTCCGTTATAACTGGATCTTACTGTGCAGGAGGTAAATGCAAATAGACACATATTATTTAGTAACTTAACCAGTGGTTATAAAGCCCCAAAGAAAGCTGATACATGGAAAGATATCGGCTTCTCTGTGAACACTGTGTGTCGAATAAATCTAAATGATCTTCAAACATGCGCTCCCTTCTAAGAGCACGATTGGCAAGCTCTTCAAGAAGTAACAGAAATGCCATTTTGATAGCTAGGCCAATGCGCAGTAACAGACCTATTTATAATCTGCATGATCGCCGTTACGACCATGAAAATAATTTTTACACTTTATTTTTTATATTTACCTTTTGTAAATTATTTAAATACTATCATTTTATGACCTGTAGAATTCACAAAACTGCTAAGCAATTATTTTGAACAACAGAATCATTACTCAAATGTGCCTACAAATGGTCTTGGGTGTCCGTAGATTCTGTCCTTAGCTAACAACAAATTCAGGTAAGAAAACATTGGTGAATGTCAGAATCTTCGTAAAAAAGTGTGTTGGTGAGTTGCTGAATGAGGCCCAATGATCTGAAATACAGTGGTACCTCAGAACTTGAATTTAATCCGTTCAGAATTTGGGTTCGAACCCTAAAACGTTCAATTTCTGATCAAATATTTTGGGTTCCCGGGCCCAGAAAATTATACCTAAATGTGTTTGTTTCTTTAGCATCTAAACACAAAATGAACAGGATAAAACAAGAAGAGCATATACTAAACACATTTTCGCAATTTCTTGCAAACACTGTACCAACACTACACCATGCGTAACATTTTTTGCTTAATGGCTTCCCAAACGATAGAGAATGTACCTCAACACTACTCCAAGCCATGCCCCAACACTGCGCCAACACCTAGACTATACCATGCAGTCCATTGTTTGTTTTTATTATTATTTTGTATTTGTGAACTTATTCACAAATCGCGAACGTTTAGGTTGTAACATTTGTACAACCATTGCGTAACTTTTTGGTGAGCAATAACTACAACATGATATAAAGTACAGTGCATTACCTAATATTTTCAATAAAAAAGCACCAACAAATGATGCTATCACACTGGATGCAAGGCTGAGACTGAAGAATTACCCTTTGTTTCCGCTGAGAGATGTGCCACGTGACTCATTTCTCCACGCGTACAAATTATCTTAGGTCAGCATTCATTGTTTGACTTCTGAAATTCAGATCAAGTTCTACGTCATTTTTTTTTCAAACTGGTTGGTTCGACTTTTAAGAAATCCGAGTTCTATCCAAACTTGATGGGCATTTGCCATAGAATACCAGAATTGGCAGGTCTGCCACTGACACCCTGTGCTTTTAACAGATGAGAGCAGGTTCACCCTGAGCACATGTGACAGAAGTGGAATGGTCTGGAGAAGCCGCTGAGAACATTATGCTGACTGTGATATTTTTCAGCAAGACCGTTTTGGTGGTGGGTCAGTGATGGTCTGGGGAGGCATATCCATGGAGGGACACACAGATCTCTACGGGCTAGACAACGGCACCTTGACTGCCATTAGGCATCAGGATGAAATGCTTGGACCCATTGTCAGACCCTACGCTGGTGCAGTGGGTTCTGGGTTCCTCCTGGTGCACGACAATGCCTGGCCTCATGTGATGAGAGTATGCAGGCAGTTCCTGGAGGATGAAGGAATGGATACTGTTGACTGGCACCCATGCTCGCCTGACCTAAATCCAATGGGACACCTCTGGGACATTATGTTTCAGTCTATCCGATGCCACCAGGTTGCACCTTAGACTGTCCAGGAGCTCAGTGATGGCCTGGTTCAGATCTGGGAGGAGATCCCCCAGGACACCATCCGTCGTCTCATTAGGAGCATGCCCCGACATTATCAGGCATGCCTACAAGCATGTGGGGGCCATACAAACTGCTGAGTACGATTTTGAGTTGCTACAATGAAATTTCTAGCCGACCGCATCGTTTTTTTCACTTTGATTTTCGGGGGGTCTTTGAATTCAGCCCTCTGTAGGTTGATCCTTTTCATTTCCATCAAACTACGTGCCATCCTTTCGTTCCTAACACATTACCCATTCCATATCAGTATAGATATACAGCATGATTTTTTTCTCCATTCAGATCTGATGTGTTTTAAAAGTTCCTTTAATTTTTTTGAGCAGTGTAATTATTTCCCGATGAGTGATTTTTTTCTCTGAATAAGTTTATTTTAATTAAAGGTCGGAAGTTTTGTTCTTTTTTTCACTGAGATACATTAAAAGGTGAATTCATCATAACCCTCTTTACTCATCTTTACCCAGGATGAGAGGATTGTGTATACAGCTGAGTAAAAGTTTTGGGCTTAGGGCCGCCAGGGCTGCTCAGGTTAAGGGCCTTGCTCAAGAACCAAACAGTGATATTACACTAATGGCCATGAGATTCTAACAAATGGCCTCCTGGACATGAGTATGCATCTCTAACTCGCTGTGCTACACAAAGCCTCCTGTGGTAATGTTTTCTGTGTTTCCACAGAATGATGTACTGGGCCAGACGAATTGAGCAAGAACTGGACAGAGTGCTTCAGCATGCCAGCTCCCAGCAGCTGAGAGGGGTGAGTCTTCTCCGATGGCAACGGTCAGCCTTCTCTTGTTCTCTCTCCTAGCTCTTAGTCCTCCAGCTGAACTCCCTCCAGGATGGCTTCCCAGTTCCGTATCAGAGCAGTAAAATAAGGCAGATTCTGGCCCCGGGATGCATGACGGTAGCAGGCGGACTCTCCGGGGGATGCCTGGTTTGGAGAGTGATGAAATTATCATTGATCTCACTGAATCCTTGACCCAGGACGGATGTGGGGCCTCCCAGCACAGGGAAAGTGGCGCATATCCTGGTCTCCGCCTGCCATTGAGCAGATGGTTTGGCAGCGGGCAAGCGAGAGAGAGAGAGAGCTCTGCGTAAAGGCGGCATGAGAGCCGTGTGGTGGCATGTTTGTTTACCAGGGTTCGGAAGTCCACTCCGTAGCATTGGCTGGAGTTTTAACACGATGTCCAGAACAATTAGCATGTCACGGCACTTTCCACGTGAATTTTTGTGTGTGACTTCGACTTGTGGTCCAGGATTAGGCGACTTGAAGAGCTTCAGTCTACAGGGAAATGGGTTTAAGTGTAACGAAGGTCCCTTTCTTGTAGCCTCCACCTAAAACATGAGAAGTTCAGTGTAAAATCCACCCTGTTTAGCCTTCACCACATTTTTGTTTATTGCACTATTCATATAAAATATTTACTGCTTAGCCATTGTTTATCACACTTTCATCTTGGCTTCTGTGTAAAGCACTTCCTGCTGAACATTTCCTCCTTAGTCTTTGTTAAAAACTCTTCTGTCTTGGCTTCTGTGTAAAACCCTTTACAGCCATTGTTTAAAACACTGTTGTCTTGTTTTATGTGTGAAACAATTCTCGCTCAGGCAGTTAAAACAGTTTCTTCTTCTCTTCATCTCACTTCCGGCTTATCCACTGTTTGAAACACCTTCATCTTGGCTCCAGCGTGAGACACTTCTGACTTTGCCTTTGTTTAACACACTTTTGTCTTGACTTCTGTGTAGAATATTTCTAGCTGACTCAGTGATCAGCAGGGCTCATTAAAGGCAGATGTTTATATTTTTTGACGCCTAAGATGCATGGTGCCTAGGCAACAGTTGAAGCGTGGACAGTGCGGCTCTGCCATTTCCAGAGTATTTGCTTGCTGTTTCCTTCATGCACTCACTGCATCATTTTAAATACATTATCTTGCATTATCTTTCATGCATTATCTTGTGTCGATTTCAGGGAAGATCCAGCTGTGCCTTGGGGGTGAAAGCTATGCAGGCATTTTCTAACCTAGCTAAAAAGATAGAGGCAAGGCCTTTATAGCACATAGTTTTGAAAGTCATCTGCATGGTGCCTGTAATTATCCCAGGCACAGTGTGTTTCGTGGTAATTGGTGCTTCACTAACTGTTTAGCCTGCAAGCCTTTATTTAGTTCCTTTCAATGCTTTACAAGAGGTCCGCATGCCAGATATACAGCTAAGGCTATATATGTGACAGTGTACTTTACAAAATGAAAATAATTACAAAGAGAGCAAGGTCTTGCTGCAGTCTTTTACTGTTTATATCGACATTAAGTACCAGGGTCGTTTTGCTTCAGAGCTATATGGAGCTCTGAAGCATGGATTGGGAATGTTGCTATGCCGTAACTGCAGACCAGTACCAAGCTGCCTGATGACCTTTTGGACAGACTGCTGAAATCAGTGGTTCATTTATATACCAGATGCATGTGAAACCTCACAGTCATAGTTAAAAAAAATTAACATGAGCTCAGAAGAGGGTCCTGCAGAGAGGAAAACTGCCATTATCTGCTTAGTTGCGGGGTTTTTATGGGAGGGAGGCAGAAGTGCTATGAGAAATCTCACCCCATGGGAATATTACATTAGTAAGGGATGAGACGCAGACCCACACTCAAGAGCATGAGTCAGGTCAGCAAGACAACAAGTCCACTGTTATACAATAATAACTCTGGAGCCAGGTATTGCTGATGGCTCTTAGTTAAAACCCTGCGAGGAAAGTATCTAACTGCCTCCAACCAAATGTTTTCGGCATCAAATGGGGAGAGAAGTGGCACAAAAAGATGATCAGGTGATGCCCTGGTTGCCCCCAACCCAACCATTTCTGGTGGAATGTTTCTTTGTGAACTTTTTTTTTGTGCAACGCTGACTTTTCTGCTTCTGCTAAAAATGACTCTTCCCTGGTATCTCAAGCGCAGCTCCCACGGGGTGTTTTAAACAGTTTCTATCCCTTGGGAAGCTGCTCATTCTCATACCAACTCAGTTATTGGGAAAGGAGGGGAGGGTTCTTTGGCCAAACCTACTCAAGGGACCATCCAAGTCCCAGTGGTATAACAGGAGTGGCCCGGTTTGTATTGCAAGGTATGGGAGAGCATGCACAGTTTGTTTTTGCAGGAAAGCTTTCCATTTGTGGGAGAGCATGCCATATGTTTTGGGTAAGAAAGTCACAGCCACGCTCCATCTCAAAGTCCAGCCCCTAACACACATCATCTGTTATGCACCAATCACAACCCAGCCTATAATCAGTCAGTCTGCCAGTTTTTGCCACATACAGGCCAGCTATACCCCACAGTGTATAACGAGCTAGCAACTACCACGCTAATCCTCCTCCAACTGTAATCCACCCTGCACCACACAGCCCACGTTTCACTAGAGTCATTTACCTGTTTGTTGTTGGAAGGAGATGCGTTGAATAACACAAAGACCAGACGCCTTTATTCATTGTGCATGGAAGTATGAAGTTTGTGTAAGAAAGCACAGGCAGCATTGTTTGTGGGGGAAGGTGTGCACACAGTCTGCGTACGTCACAAAGCTTATATAGGCTTGTGTGTGGACCGCCAGTGTGAGTGGTTTTGGGGAAGATCGTGTCCTTTGTGGTGGTTGCACAGGACGTGCTCCTGCCCGGGGCGAGCTGCCATCTGGACCGGCCATGTCAGAAGGAGGGCTGCGGCGTCTGGGATGAACATGGGTGAGAGAAGACGTGGAAGGCTTGGAGCGCGTGGCTGTTCTGCTCGGTCGGATATTCGCATCCTTGTGTCTTAATGAAAGCCTGGCACTCCACCTCCACTTGCCCGTCATGTCAGCGCCTCTGACCTGGGTTCTCTAATTACTCTAAATCCCTGCGGTGAAGTCGGATAATCACTGCTCAGTCTGATATTCCCGTAGTCTGCCTGTCTGTTTTCTCCACCTCCTCTCCGGCTCTCTAGCAGCGACGGAGGAACAACCTCATCTCTCACACACAGAAAAGAGATTGAAAACTGTCCATGTTATGCAGGACAGGGTTACCGGGATCAGTAGAGGGGACAAGGCTGGTTCATCACATGGCACCTCCACTCACATAATGGCTATTTAGAGACACCAGCATGCCTACCTGTATGATTCTGGATTGCAGGAGGAAAGCTGCATGACATCAGAAGAACATACATACACGCGCAGACAAGAAGTGGGATTTAAACCCCCAATCCTGAAGATATGAAGCATCAACACCAGTGGTCCTCAAATGGATTGTCATACCAAAAAGATGCATCTTACTAAAGTAGAGTGGTCTTGTAGTTGGGAAATGAAGTGTGCAGTATGTGTAACTCAGGCCTTGCTACCCAGGTGCACCCTTCACTATCAAACTGAACGCTGTAGAAAAACACTAAGGAGTCTTGTTATTGGTCGGGTAATTCCTTTCCACTTCAGAAATTAGGGATGCTCCGATCGATCGGCCGAAGATCGGTATCGGCCGATAAAAACATTTTATGACTCGATCGGTACTCGTTAAA
>JABFDZ020000131.1:8086140-8096710 GCA_019775955.2 Pollimyrus isidori
CATAGCCTTTTTTGTTGCAGTTTTTAGCCTAAAGCCAAAGTCAAAGACTCTGTTTGTTCTGTAATGGGCCCTGTAATTGGTGATCGGTATCGGTATCGGCCGATATAGCTTCTAGTGATCGGAGATCGGTGATCGGCCTCAAAAACCCTGATCGGAGCACCCCTATCAGAAATATATGTTTTTCTTGTGCTCATGAAACATGTATATGAAAAATATGATAATGATAGAAATATGGTAATACAAAAAGAGTAGTGGGCGGAGTAGAGCATGAGAGCCATTGACAGAGGCCTAGTGGCGAGCCTGTTGCTAGAAACCAGGAAGTGGATGCTTGACGGCGTATGTTAAGGTCATGGTTATGCCACCTCCTGTCTTCACTAGTAGTATTTATTGCCCTGGTCCTAGTTAGGGGCAGACAACAGCTGCTAATGGCAAGTGATATCCAACTGCCAAGACCCCAGTTGACCACCAGGTGGGACTAGCACTCCATCAAAAGACTCCTAGATCAAGAGCCATCTCCATTTGATATATTGTTCTGGGAGATGTGGGAACAGCTTAGGGAAAGTGCACCCATTTTTCAAGTTTGTGTGTGACAGTTCAGTTCAAACAGTGACAGGCTTTATTTTAGTATCTGCTCTGCTATTAGGAAACGGGGCCGGCCCAACCATGTCTTGTTGTTGTTCAAGCCTGTTATTTCTCCCTGTGTCATTCTCATTATTCCAAAGCTGAGAACAATTTATTTATATACATATGATAGAGCTGGAGGACTTTCCACAGTTTACCGGCACCTCTTCTCGGTACTGATGCATTTTCACCTTTTGGCAGGTTACTTCACCTTTGCCTATTATTTTCATCCATCCATCTTCCATAACCATTTGTGCAGTACAGGGCCAGGAAGCACAGGGGGTTAAGCAGGGGACACTCTAGATAAGGAGCCGCTCCGTCAAAGGCCAACCTACTACGTCAGTTTCCAAAAAACACAATTTAGATTGCACAATGTATAGAGTGTTCAGTTTTCTACAGCCAGCTGAATTATGGTTTGTTTTATGTCAAACAGGGAGACCAATGATGATGGTATTTAAATAGCTTCAGCGTCTCATTTGTAAATATTGTGGCTTGAGTGTCCTCGAGTATAGCAGCTTCAAAGTGCTCATGTCCTCAGTAAGAATGTTGATAATTTGACTTCACATTATCAAGTCAGGGCCACAGGGATCCAACCCCTGTGTGCATCGTGAAGAAGGGAGGGGCAAGATGCTGGTCCCGTCACACATATACACATGAATCAATTATCAGCCCCCGAGCAGCTTAACAGGGACGCAGGCAACATGGAGCCGACTCACATGTGTATCGTGGATCAAATAACTGAAGCTAACACTGAAGTCACAGCCGTAACTCAGGAGGTGTGAGGCAACAACACTACTTACTGAGCCAGCATGCTGTGCTCGATAACTAAAATGAGCAGCATGGCACGGCACATGATATTCATGAGATTTCAGTTTCCATCTTTAAACATTTCCACCCATATGTAATACCCAGTAAAAATAAACCTAGCTGATGTTGATGTTCAATCTCTCAAACAGCGTCCATTTGCATTAGTGTACCCCTGTGCCATTTATAATGGTTCCTTCCTCTTGTGCTTGAATAGCATTGTCTCCACTAGGAAAAATATAGGAGTATTTCAGTCTCAATACACACTGGGCTTTCCCTGTTTTTGTTCAAGAACAGTTTGTCTTTTTTTAATGACATTAGCATGGTTGCTTTAGGTGGAATGCTGCAGTTATTAAGCATGTGGGAACCCCTCTCATAGTATAAAATGGTTTGGCCCATGGCATTGGTACCAGCAGTGTCTCTCCAGGGAAGTTCTCATGATCCCTCACATGACACAGTCCTCCATATGTCACAGGAGTGCCCGAAAGGAGGTACATTATCCTTCATCTGCCGTGATCCTCTCATTGTGATTTCTCTGTGTAATTATCGTTTCAGTTTTGATTATACTTTCACATTTTTTGTGACTTGTTTTTCTTTACCTTATTTTGCAACGAGAAAGCATCCAGGCAATCATCTTTGTAAATGCTTTAAGTTTTTCCTGGGAGCCTGATCTGAAGCTATCATAGTATGTAAGCTCCTGTAGGGTGAATTTCTTTTTCTGTAGAAGATTTCTTCAGTTTATTCTCACTGAATTTAATTGAGAAAGTTCCCACCCACTCCACTTTTTTATTAGGCTGCTTATTTTGTGTCTGCTACTTAACTCTTTAGCAAATTGAACCACTGTACCACATATCGCACCCAGCCCTGAATCAAGTGCAAAACTTATCTGCCACAGGCTACACCCGTCTCCAAGTGATCCGGGTGTATAATCACCTCCACCTGAAATAAATTTATTTAAGCTCATTCTGGTCAGTGTCTCAGTCTTTAGTTTTTCCAGTTCACTTTTTGTGGTCTGTTCTCATGGCCTGGTTTTCTGGTTTTATTTTTTTTTCTGTGACTGGGATTTGTTTAATTTATTCTGTTCCTCATTATCTTTCAGGTGTCGGTTACTGTTTGTAGACTAGCTGATTTTGCTTAATTGGATGACATTGTCTTTTGCCTGACCTGTTTGCATTCGGCATTTTGAGTTCCCTGCCATCTTGGCTGCGTTCCTCTTAGTCAGTAGCTCACATCCTGTAAACACTGGGTGTTAGAAGGCTCTCCTGCCAATGAGGAAACTACTGACAGGTCGGGGCGTGGCCTTTATATTCAGACAGTGCACCATGCACAGGTCCTTGTTCATATAGTTTGTTTTCTTTAACTCTGCACTGATATCGTGACAGTACACATATAACTAAGGTCAACTAGAAATCATATCTGCCTTATATATAAAATACCTGGTCTTTATCCACGTGTGCACATTTGGTTATTTCACTTTACATTTTATTTTTTACTTTACCAGGATCAGCCTTGATAGATGGAAGTTCAAATAAATCACATTTTACTTTCATTTTAAAACAATCCTGGCCATGGTTAGAATTGCCTCTATAGTTTGTAAATGGTTTCCAATTTTATAGCCTTCATATCAGTATAGATAGTTTAGATACTATAGGGAACTTGATTGATATTTGTTTGCAGTGAGGTACAGCACTTGTAGCTGCTCTGCATATAGAAAGATATAGTGGTTATGAGGTCGCACTGTCACCTTATAGCTCCAGGGTTTGGGTTTGAATCCTATCCCCCTTTCTGTGTATAGATAGAGCTTGTATGTATTCCTTGTATTGTGTGGGTTTCTTCGGTTCAAAAACTTGCAGCTATGTCAGTTGGTATCTGTAGGTTTAATTTGGTGTTTGTGTGTCATTCTAGAGTGCAGGGTCTTTCAGCCTTTTTTAAACCAGAGACCACCCAAATGAAAACAGACCAGAGCTAGGGCAGAATCACATAACTAACGATTAAGGACAGGCGCTTTTAGTGTTTCTTAATGAAACTTTGACTCTGAGGCGGGAGGTGGGTGAGTGGGTGTGTGAATACTGCATTGCGGACCCCCTGGGACTGTGATACACACCCCGGCTTGAACACCCCTGCTATGTTGGATGACTGGTTTGAAGACAGATGCTGTATCTGCCAACTGCCAGTCTGTGGGAACTTTATAAAGACTGTTTCAGTCATTTAGTTCATTAGATTAAGATGTTCTGATACCCTGACAGAAGTGGAATGAAAGCAAATACTTTTCTTCATTAAAATTCCATGCAGAATACTTATTAAATTAATTCACTGTTATGTTTTTGCATAACTTCTGCTTTGTCTTAGGCCTTGTCTACATGTAAACACTGTGTTTTTAAAAACTGTGTTTTTCCTTATCTGTTGTTAAAAAATAATCTCCCATCCACACAAAAATGCTAAACCACGTTGTCATGAGCATGCCAAACCAACAGGGGGCAATATAACTCTATCCCTCAAACCGTGTTGGCCAATCAGAAGCCTTAAGGCCAGTTATGCTAGGCCAAAAACAGCTAATGTAAACAGTGAATGGCGCACATTCTGGTGTCAAATGAAGTAGATAATGGTGCTCCTTCTGATGTCACAAGCTAAATACTGTTTTTAGTGATACGTTGATCTTCACCCTGGATGGAGTTTTGCAAAAGCTCTCTTTTGAGTAACCCAAAACAGTCTTTGCATATGGACAAAAACAAAAAAAGCATAGAAAAAGATATGTTTTTAAAAATACCCATGTGCATGTTGACAAGGTCTTACTGTAGAGACTCCTGAGTTTAATCAACTTTGTTTAATTACTGTAATACAATTTGATGTTTACATGTTTTTAAATTCATATAGAACTACAAAGGATTTTTTTTTTGATGTTTGTGATGTGCTCCTAATTTTCTCATTTTGGATTTAGAGTCAGATTTCATAACACACCATTGTTCGATTTAGCCATGCCAATGATAATGTATTTTAATAGTAATAGTGCCTTTATTGTATTCTGGCACACTGTCTACTTATTGACTTGCTTGTTATAAACTTCTAGAGTTGATGTGTCTACCAGGGATTTGTCATTTGTGTCCTGTACTGGTTCATGGTCTAGGAACACCATGCCTGACCCTGCATGATGACATGCACCTAGAGTGGAGGCCTTTTATCAAAACACAGGCCATTGATCAGCACTTGGAGCAGTGGTTGGTTGAATTAGATACCTGGTCTTCAATCTGGTTATTTTGTACAAGATATATTGAGGCTGCGGAATGGATTTTGTTATCTTATGGATTGCAGTAGCTCATAAATTATGAATGAGGAATTATGGAGAGGTATGTGGCAGTCTGAAGAGATGTTCCCTTTGCAGATTTACAATGAGAAGAGGCGTCAGTTCGGCTTGGTGAAGAACACGCCCAGCGACGTGGTGCAGAAGGTCTCCTCGGACATTGAGAGGCTCTTGGGAAAGAAGCGCAAGGCACTTGAGGTAAGTAGGATGGTCCCATTCAACACACTTGGAAGAATGGTGTAGAACTTTACGAGGTGTTTCTGGGAATGTTAGAATGAGAGGCTTTGACAATGATTCAAGAGTATAGTGTAAATATGTAACAAAAAAATCAAACATCTGCTGTGAATATAATAGATATTGGGCATTCTAAAAAACAGGAAAAAATGTGATACAATGGTACAAAGATACCTAGGCCTTCAGTATTTTTGCTTTAAAATGTGATATTACATGTCCTTCTATAGCATAAAAACTTGTCCCTGGTACATTTTATTGGATGATACTTCATTTTAAACCCCTCCCCAACTGGCCTTGAGTGCCATACATACCAGTATCTGGCCCCATTCATCATTCACCAATTGGTAAGCTCCCCCAGTCACAGTATAGATGTCAAGCTGTGGAGCAGGTGGCTGGGTACAGATTTGCCATGTCTGTGGTTCTTTATGCCAAACTGGGCCGGATTTTAAACATTTGTAAGTAAGAAGGACAATATGCAGGGTTCTATTTTTGAGCTTTGTGGCATATTTTGAGTGTGACATTGTTTTTCCATAATACAAAATAGTTTTAATCAATGATAGCATCAACATTGATCAATCAATTGATCAATTAATCAATCAATCAACATTGAAAAATAGGAACAACGTTATGCAAAATTAATCATTAAAGTCACATTTAATTGTCACCAGGTCCCTTTTTGTGTGGCAGAAACACTGGCCTTATTCAACAGATACTTTCTTTTGTAACAGTAATTTAAAATATGAAAAAGTATCAACCTAACACGATGCTTGGAAGTGTGTTAATATATAAGATGATTTTATCCTATCATGATTTGAGTGTTGTACTTTGTGCTGAGGTTTGTGAATCTTTTTTTTAAATTATACACAGATGCAACACAATATGAGATAAATCCAAAACATTTTCAAATGAGGAAAAGGGTATCACATTGTGAGGATATATTACTGTTACATACAAGAGGAAAGAGGAATCAGATTTTGTAAAAAGGGAAACCAGGCAGGGGTGTCACTAAAGATTTTGGGCCCCATGAAAGCAAATCTTATTGGGCCCCCAACCCAGACCAATCCTATTATTTTCCAAATTTTTAGGTCCCCTGGGACTCAGGGGCCTTTGAACCTCCCCCTTCTCAACACCAATGAAACCAGGTATCAAAGGATTTTTTGTCATCATTCAGGAATGGTGTGAGTTTCCCCAAGTTATAATGATTAATTAGCAAGTCGCTGATTTATGTTTTTTTCTTGTCTTCTCAGTTTAATAATATAGTTTTATTGTGATGGGAAATGAGAGGTTTCAGATGTTTGTGAAATTGTTTCAGATGTAACGTGAAATTGTCCCCATATAACGTAAAGATAGGCTTGCCTACTTGACTTGACAGTGTAGGAATGTTATTTTCAGTGAAATTCCGTGTGGTAGAGTTTATGATTTAGTAATAAATGTTACATAAAGGACATTTTCACTATAAGTTACAGTACAATGTTATCGTATACAGTTTGCTAACTGATGCAATTTTGTGGCCGTGGCAGAGCCAAAACTAAGATCTAGTGAGTGAGTTCTAGTGTTTTAATGTGAGTAGTCGCAGTGGTGGCTCAATTAAAGTTAGTCCATGGACAACTAGCTGCTTGGGGAAGGCACTCCAATGAGACCTATCATGTACAAACCCCTTTTGTGAGTAGAACTGACACATTTAAACTTGTTCTTTTTTGTGTTATATTACCAAGCTAAATACTTTGCAATTCCATTAATTATAAAAAAATCATTTTTTGTTCTGTCTTTTGATCAGAATTAATGGTATTCTTAAAAATAATTGCTTTCTTTTCAACGTGTCTGTGGTATTCCATTGGTAATATCCCAATCATATTTTTATTGTTCTGGTATTGTTCAATTTTAATTGTGGTCAGCGGCTAAGACTTGAACTAAGATTTTGAAGAATGGACTCCCATCTGTTTTGAAGAAAAACACATGAAGCTGAGTGCCTTAGAGATCGAGCAGCTGACTGCAGTTTCTATTTATTTGGGATCATGGAAAAAAGGTTTTATGTTATTTGTTTTTAGGAGGATGTTCATTTTTACTGCAGATATTCTGCCTAGTAGAGAGGTAATTTATTTCATATTACCTAATTTTATTTGTTTCATTCCGGATTGATGAAATACAGATACTTAAGCATTTGATGCATTTGGGTGCTTTCTTGAAAGGGAAGTCTTTTGATTGCAGCATCCTAGCTGAATGTGGATATAGGCAGAATCTTGGATTTCATCCAGCTGATGTAGTAGCCAGACTCCCTGCTGTACTTACTAATCAGATGAAGGGCTGATCGGAGATATTATAAAGGATTCATAAAATATTGTAGTGCCGGATGGATCAAGACATTATGAGCGTCGCATAGGACGAGGAGGCTTACTTGCCGGAGAAGAATATGATCTTTATTATTGTCCTTAGCTGGACTGTAGCGGGCACTCAGTGAGCACCAATCCCCAGTGCACACAGCCAAAACACAAGGTGGTCAGACGCCAAACTGTAAGGTGCACACATGGTGGGAGAGTTATACAAGATAGAAACACGGGAGGATCGGCAGGGTAAATGCAAGACACGGGTAAACATACATGCCACAATCGGGGTGGTATCTATAACCATAACAACAATACAAGGGCTGGTTACAATTACACAGACACAGGGCTATATACATGAGCACTCGCGAGGTACACTGGGATGTGCAGATGTCACCGACGCTACAATATAATGGTAAACGGACTGCATTTATATAGCGCTTTTCTACTCTTCCGAGTACTCAAAGCGCTTTACAATTTTATGCCTCACATTCACCCATCCATACACACACTCATACACCAGTGGCAGAGGCTGCCATGCAAGGCGCCAACCTGCACACCGGGAGTAATTTGGGGTTCAGTGTCTTGCTCAAGGACACTTTGATGGGGGAGGCAGCGGGGCTCGTACTGGCAACCCTCTGGTTGCTGACCAATAGCACTGCCTTCTGCACCATCATCTCATCTTCATATAGCAAGGTATCATTAGCATACAAACTGATTCTGTGGTGGCATGATTTTGTTTGGATACTGTCACACTGCCTTGAAGGAGGAGGCTTCAATAAAAGATGCAAACAGGAGAGGAGATCTTGGAAATCCTTGCTGAGTACCTCTTTGTAGTAATGATGCTGATATGTGTGACATTTTAATCTACTTGATGAAGTATGCCTTGAATCAAAATGTCTGAGAGGTGAAGAGGAAAGACCACTTTGTCCTATCCAGCACCTTTTCAGCAAAAAGGGAAACTTTAATAATGGATATGTGGTCTGGGGAGGGAGTATTATTATGGGAAAGAATTAAATTGGTTCATCTTGTATTATCTGAGGAATGTATCACATTAATGAAACTGGTTTGGTCCATGTGTATTAAAAACAAAATTATGGATTCTACTCTAATTGAAAACTTTGCTAATTGTGATATACAGTGGTACTTGGACAATGAGTGTAGAGTTTAGTTTTGGGTTGAGTGTGATATAGACATCGTTCATGTGATGGTGTATATGGGAATTTTTAATGCATTTCAGATATCAATTGGGAAAATAGTGGTGAAATCAGAGGGAATTTTTAAATAGAATTCTGCTGGATAACCAGCTGGGGCAGGTGATTCATTGCTAGGGAGATAATGGAGCAATTCAGAAATCTTCTAGGGTGAAGAATTTTCTTCATAAATTTTCAAATTGAGTTTTGGTTCGTTTTTGAAAGAAGAGCCTCTTAATGACTTCCCCTGGAGAAGTGTTCTGATGTAGAGTATGAAGATTTCAGTAGAAATTTCTAAAAGAGTCATTGATTATGAAAGGGTTCTGGGATATATTTATTACTAGATGGGTTTCTGTTTGTTGTTTAAATTGACTCGGTAAGGATGGTGCATGGTGCTATCAGTTAGGAGTTAACATCATAAGGTTATTGGTTCAAATCCTGATGCTGGCAGAGTGATATCGCCTTTGGGTCCTTGAGCAAGGCTTTTAACCCCAAATAAGTTGATAAAAATGAATCAGCCTTTTTTCCCCCCAAGTGCTGCTACCTGAGTCTGAGAAGTGCTTATTCAATTTTTTATTCATTGTGTTACTGAGGTCATGCTTAGCATTTAGATCTTCAATGAATGACTCAGTAGCTGTTCCAATGGCCAGAAGCTCCAGTCTTGACCTCAGCTGCCAGTGTGTCTTACTGCTTCTCATTTCCTTTTATGTGCAAAGTATAATATTACTCCTCTCATAATTGCTCTTGTGGTTTCCCAAAGTGTGTCTGCCGTGATCCACGTTGTATTACTTGTCTTCAAAAAAGGTTGTCCACACTTGTCTTTGAAATCCACACAGAAAAGACCCGGAACTGAACCTTGGGCCCTTCTTGCTGTGAGGCAGCAGTGCTAACCACTGCCCCCCCCATAGATATTATTAAATATTGGAATTAGATTAATAGAAGGTTGAGAAAAGGAATGAAGCATCATGGGGTTATAAGTAGTGGAGGAGACTTCCTAGAATAGAAGTTTTGATTGAGGAGGTGGGTGGGCTAAATGGGGGAGGTTACTGCTGATAGGTTCCTGTATGCTTGTAAGAGTCAAAAAAACTTTCAACAAAACATAAACATGCATAGACCTGGTAGTGTTGTGGGGGTTGGGTAGACGGACACCAAAAGGATTCATGGTGTTCTGACAGCAGTCAATAGAACTACTGAACTAAACATCAGACCATTTCTTTTTATGACAATTATCCACAAAGTGTGCAGCTTTTGTCACTGCAGTGTATCTCTCTGGGCTTCTGGAAGAACATTTCTAGAGCTTCTTGATATGGGAAGTCAGAAACGTCTGGTCAATTTATTGTGATCTGCATGCAGGCTGCAAGATGGTCTCCTTGCAGCCTATTGCGGATATTTGTCTTGACCTGCAAACACATTAACTGTTAGACTTTAAAAGTGATAGCTGATAGCTTAAAAGAGTGATAGTTTAAAGCAGCGGTCCCCAACCTTTTTTGCGCCACGGACCGGTTACATGTCAGACAATATTTTCACGGCCCGGCCATTAAAGTGTGGGGGGGGTAAATAGGACGAAATAAAATGATACGACCGGCATAAAAACAAATATAAACGGCATAAAAATAAAACTCACTATTACGTTGAATTAGTGGGAGCCCTGAGCTTGTATCCCCGAAATGACCCGGTCCCATCTAGGCGTAATTGGAGACAATGACACCCGAAGTATTTTTTTCTATGCGGCCTGGTGGTTGGGGACCTCTGGTTTAAAGCAGAAAATCCCATTGTGAAACGTAGTCGTTACCCTGGGAGCTTTTAAGAAACGCAGACACTTGTGTCTGCTTTTTAGGTGGTTGACATGACATAACAAAGATTCAGTAATGAAACATAGGCTTTATAATACGTTGAGTATCTACTAATATTTTCACTATTTGTTTGATTAACGCTGTATTAATGCTGGCTTTTTTTTAAATAGTAAGCTAACTGAACTAAAGAAAGCTGTCTGAACATCGTCTCAATAGTTATGTGTAAGATATGTACACTCACCTAAAGGATTATTAGGAACACCTGTTCAATTTCTCATTAATGCAATTATCTAATCAACCAATCAC
>JABFDZ020000131.1:8100432-8120092 GCA_019775955.2 Pollimyrus isidori
TTTACAAAGAATGGTGTGAAAAGGGAAAAACATCCAGTATGCGGCAGTCCTGTGGGCGAAAATGCCTTGTTGATGCTGCGCCGGTTTAAAATAAAAGTGCCACATCAGGTTTTTAATAATAACATTATAATAATGATTTGTCTCTCAGTCTGGGTTCGTATGGGCAGCTTCTGGGTCCAGACCCGGACCACGGTCCACCTGTTAGTGAACTGAACTCGCCATATTGTCCCCAATCACCCCTAACCTGCAACCACTTAGCACACTTTTGTTGTTACTGCCCATTTCTATGCAGATAGGCGTGGCGAATTTGCATACGTTCTTAACATTTAGAGTCTACATTTAAGATTTATATTTCACATTTATATTTACAGGGGCGGCATGGTGGTGCAGTAGTTAGCACTGTTACCTCACACCTCTGGAACCTGGGTTCGAGTCTCCACCTGGGTCACCTGTGTGTGGATTTTGCATGTTCTCCCCGTGTCGTCGTGGGGTTTCTTCCGGGTACCCCGGTTTCCCCCCACAGTCCAAAAACATGCTGAGGCTGGCTGGAGTCCCTAAATTGCCCATAGGTGTGCATGTGTGAGTGTGTCCTGCGATGGGCTGGCCCCCCGTCCCGGATTGTTCCCTGCCTCATGCCCGTTGCTTCTGGGATAGGCTCCGGACCCCCCGTGACCCAGTAGGATAAGCGTGTTGGAAAATGGATGGATGGATGGGTTTGTACTTTAAATATACTGAACTACTGAAGCTGGGATATTTCTGATGAAAGCCTGTATCTTTATGATTATAAAATAATTGAAGGAAAAACACAGGTGAACCATTTATAATCAATTATTGGTTATTGAATATTTTGAACAACTGAAATCAAAGTACAAATTGCTTGAAATTGCTTGAAGTGTCTTATGTATATGGTCATATTTAAATTTAATGTAAAAAGCAAGTTCCCTAAAAAAGTAGAAAATAAATAGTGTGCATTTCTTGCAAACAAAATAAAGATTATAGTGATTACGTCTGTCTGGGTGAAATTGATTACAATATTTTATGTATAAAAAGACCATAAATAAATACTGTCAGCACACTACTTGATTACTATAAGCAAATTATTTAAACAGTATTTGTGCAGGAAAGATTCTGTCTCAAGCTTTTCGATCCATTTAAGTGGTTGATCACTATAAGCGGTTTCCACTGTATTATAAATATTGCTAGTGCTGAAACCAATTGGTGGAATTATCTTTGGTAGCTGAAATTGTTTTTCTGCAGTGTTTACATTTGACCTCTTTTTGTTCGGTTTCCTCTTCACTAACTCCACAATGCGTCCACTCGACGGACATGGCATTTTCCTTTGGTACAAGCTGCTGGTATTTCAGTTCCCCTCTATGCCGCTTCCATGTCACAGGCTGGGTAGGGCGGAGTCACGTGACCACAGTCGTCACGCGTATTTTTAAGGGGACAGTACATGAACACACACTGGGGAAAGTATTAACAATTACTTTTAAGTATTAACAGAATTTTAAAAAAACCGAAGTAATTGACATGGGCAAGATTACGTCGATTAGAGGTTCTGCATGTCGGTTTTGAGTAGTTTTCAGTTCATTGCCCTACCCTGTGCAGGACAATTATGCAGGGCAATTATGAGGTTAAAACTACACAATACTTTTAATGTATGAGTGTAACTGAAGTTGTTTGACTAATAAATAATTCCTTCAATGATTAGATAAATATTACCTTTCTTGGTTTGTTAATGAACAGTTCAAAATAACTGAGTACGGGTAGAACATTCTGTGATGTATGGGCTGCGTTTACCACATGAAAATTGTGCTAAACTACAGAGTCAGACTCATGAAGGCTTATGAGTGTGACATTCTCTGAACAACATGACAGAATAAGTTCCTTTCAGTCTCAGCAACATGTTGGGTTACAGTAACTTGACAAACTTATTTTATGGCTTCTGTAGAAACTGACCAGAGAAGCTGAGCGGTTACAGAAGGAGCACACCTGGAAAGACAGTCTTAAGGTATTTGGTACTCTATACTGTCTCCCAGCATTCCAAAGGGCAGCTTCTATTAGTCTTTTTGTTGGACAGATATTGCATTTTTTCTTGTTTTGTCACAGGAATGGGATATGGAATATTACGACTCCAAAGCTGACATGGATTATGTAAGTCAGGCGAGGGCAAGCGAGGTCACCAAACCACATAATAGAGCAGACCACATTGATCCATCATGTGGCTGGATGTTTGTAGTTGTATAACATACATGGCGGCTTGTTATGAATACAACCGGTCATCTGAAAAAATGGCTGTGTTTGGTGGCCAAAAAATATGTCAAATAATTAAAATATTAGGTTGAAGGAATGGCTTTTAAGTTTTTCTGGCCAAATGAAGTGATCATCTGTCCCAAGATAAATGGTAGTTGTTGGTGTGATTTGGCTGAGGTTGCACCTAACTCATCTCAATGCATTTCAAATGCCATTAAAAACACAGTCATTGCTGGGACTGAAATACCCCAGCCACAAAAGTAACTATGTGGAATAATGTTTTAATCACTGCTAAGTCCTACACTTACAGCATTTTGGGTGCGCTGTTCCATCGGTAGTTCATCATTATGGTTTGCAAAATAACTCAGTGGAAGATGATTGCTGCAATTACCTACAGCTTCAGTACTGCTCTTCTGTGTAGTATGCTCTCCAGGACAGCGATGGGGATGGAAATTCAGCGCATTCATCATCCCTGAAGCTGGAGTTTGTTTATGACCCCAGCTTCAAAAATAACGTCAACTACTCCTACACTGCTGTGCAGATCCCAACTGACATCTACAAGGGCTGTGAGTTACGTGTCTGTGTGGTTGTTAGTGACACATCTGTGTGGTTGTGAGAATTTATAGGAAATGAACAGTTTTATAAAAAAAAAAAAAACTGTGAAAAGTTTAGACCTTTGGGCTCGACTGAAATAAAAGCCTGTGCACAGGTTCTCAGAATGACTTGACTTCCAATTGCTTTCAGCTCCAGTGATTTTGAATGAGCTGAACTGGACCCAAGCACTGGAAAAGACCTTCATTGAGAACAGCCGTGACGACCCGTCGCTGCTGTGGCAGGTGTTTGGAAGTGCCACGGGAGTCACCAGATATTACCCAGGTTGGCTTGTTTTTTTTTGTCAACACAACAAGACTGCTGCTCCATCTCGAGCCCACTGACTAGTTTTCCTTGATTAAATTCAATACATTTTCGTTTAGCGATTTCCCAAAGAGCATAATATAACATGTTGCTGCAGAATAATAAATGCAATACCAATAGAATTAATGTAGCTTTACAAATGAACTGAAGACCGTTTAACCTTGAACGATTTTAAAAGCAAAAACTCCCAAAGGAGACGTATAAGGAAAATTAGTGGGTTTTTTTCCACCTTTGTATTATCTTTGAGTTCAAAGATAATTCATCTGAAATTTAGTAGAACATGGGATGTAGACTCATGTTCCTCATCCTTCTCCTCTAGCCACTCCGTGGAGAGCCCCAGACAAGATTGACCTGTATGATGTGCGGAGGCGTTCATGGTAAACACATTATTATTCCTCAGTTAGCAGTTTTGTGTGCATATGTTTCTTGTTGTTAAGCCATTGAGTTTATCTAGATTAACAAATCATTTTTGACAAATAAGTTTGATACTGCAGCATTTTAAACCTGTTCGATGCAATAAAACAACTCTCAATGTTTTAGAAACTGTTGTGGATGTGGTGTTGTTTTATTATTTTACAATATACATTAAAATGTATAAAACAATTTACAATTAATATAGGCATTCTTTTCCTAACCTAGGTACATCCAGGGAGCATCCTCACCGAAAGATATGGTTATTCTGGTGGATGTGTAAGTTCGCCCTCTATTGGCTGGAAGATTGCATAACAGGCATGGCTCTAAAAAGTTGTTCTGAAATATTGGGTTTACTGCCCGAACATATGTGTTATTTATAGCTAGGACCTGTAGCAACCTAGCTGTTTTTAATGTCATATGTCAAAACCGACAAACTAATTTTCTCAGGAGTGGATGTGAGATGCAGGTCCCACGATAAGGGGTCTATGAGCTTTTCAAATGTAATTGTTAAGTCTGTGTGATCCATACACGTTCTCCTCTTGCAGGAGTGGCAGCGTAAGTGGCTTGACTCTTAAGCTCATCAAGGCCTCTGTAGTAGAGATGCTAGACACGCTATCAGATGATGACTACATCAACGTGGCCCGGGTGAGTATGCAGTTTGGGGAGCTGTTAAAGCCAACAAGGGCTCTGCTCTGCTCTTTACAGGTGACTTGTTAAATCCCTCCCAAGCTCTTCTCAATTAAAAGATGTTTTTTGTTCTTGGCTGATTTTTCCCAGGGGGAGACTAGTTTTCCATGATATCGATAGGTGGTTGGTCAGTGGAGGTTAAGGACTGGGGTTTTTGCAGAGAGACTGCTGATTCATACCCTCGATATGCCTTCCTCTCTGAACCACTGAGTGACCCCATTTTCTTGTTCTGCCCATGCTTCTGTCTTGACACTAAGCTGTGCACCATGGTAGCCCAATAAACTGGAAGCGCACAGACCTGCAAATGGAAATCCCTGACCGAAACAGAATTCTAATAACCTCTCACAGTGTGATATGGAGAGGATGTGTTTTTGTCTGCTTCCCACATTGCCTCAGTGTGTGATGCACCTCAGTTGCGAGTGACCTACAATATTCTAACAGTGTAAGTGTGTCAAGTAGTGGCCGATCGCTAGGAGATAGTCTTTTAGTCAATCACTGACGTCTGGCAGGCCTTTCTCTTCTATTTCAAGAACTTTATCCTCTTAGGGCCAGAATTAATAAGTCAACACTATTCCTCCTGTGCCTGTTTGGCACAGTTTCTGGTTGGTTGGTTAGTAGCACGTTCTGGTGCTATTTACTACCATTTACCCAGGCATTTACTATACCGGGGTCTCATTGTGAATATATCACATAATTACAATCTCAATTCAGTTCCCACAATGCATTATGTACAATTTGTTAGAAAGCTCTGACCTCCCCACTTTCAAGAAAGAACTCAAAACTCACCTGTTTAAAATTGCTTTTAATGTTTGATATTATGTTGTAAATTGTGTGCTATTTTATCCTATTGTGTTGTGAAGCGTCTTTGAGTGTCTTGAAAAGCGCTATATAAATAAAATGTATTATTATTATTATTAAAGAAAATGTGGATTTTCTGGACGTTTTGATTGCGAATGTGACATTTGAATGAAGCACACCATTTTTGCCCTGATCATCTATTGGAGATATGTTTTAATTTTGGGAAGTCTTTTGGGAATAGGACAGTGATTTTAGCCTGAGGGTGTGTGTAATGGTGTCTTTGGCAGTTCAGCGAAAAGGCAGAGCCGGTGGTGCCCTGCTTCAAGCATCTCGTCCAGGCCAACGTGCGAAATAAGAGGACATTCAAGCAGGCCGTGCAGCTCATGCAAGCTAAGGGCACCACTGACTACAAGTCGGGCTTCCACTTTGCATTCCAGCAGCTGCTGAATGTAAGACACGCGAACTGCCCTCGAAGACGCATTTATGAAGTATCTGTGTATTTTCATTTGTTCATGTTTGTATGGGTTTGCACTAGTGAGTGTGGCCATGTTTCTGTATTATTGAGTGTAATGCTGTGTGTTTGAATGGGGGTCATGCTGGTGATGGTGACATAAAACTTCTACTTCCCTGGTTTTCCTGCTTTCTCTCCCCCTGCTCCTCCTCCTCTTCCTCCTCCTCTTTTTCTTCCCTGCAGGTGACAAATGTGCCGAGGGCCAACTGCAACAAAGTGATCATGCTGTTCACAGATGGAGGCGAGGACCGTGCCCAGGAAGTCTTCGAGCAGTACAACTGGCCCAACAAGACGGTCTGTGTCTCTGTTATTCCAGCTTGCCAATTCTGTGAAATTTGCACGATGATTGTGTTCCCCAAAATGCACGAGTGAGTCCTTTGGGCCTTCTTTTGTGTTCGCTGTGATTTGTTTGTTCGGCGCTTACAGTCTCCATGATTCTACTTCCACCCAGCTTGGAGAACCCAACCCAACTCTGACCTGTCACAGTACTGACTTGCACTAAATTAAGCATCTTCCATGTTTGCAAATCTATTTATGCCCTATTTGTACACCTCTGCAGTATGATTCACTTTCTTGTATTTAACTAATGATTCGTTTTTTTTCAGGGGAGACTATTGTTCTGGGAATTATTTTTAATGCAATTGGATGACAAATTTCACCCCTGGAAGATAATATGGTTATCTCATCTAATGTTATCTTAAACATTTTCAAACCATTACAAACAATTCCGTGGGTATAATGTTGTGCCAAACATGATATTCACACCAGAAAATGAAAGAAAAAAAAATATTTTTTAATTTATTGGGTTAATATGTTTTTACTTTTAGTACTGAATTCTGTTTGCATTCTCAATAAGAATGAGTAAACACATACAAAATTGTCTCTTTAAAGAGCTGCTACATCTAGCAACACAAAATCATGAGTAAGGTGACTAAACGGTGTTCATTCGAGAGCTCGAGGCGTCAAACATAAATTACTTGGGCACCTGTTTATATCGAGAGAATGAAAATTTCTATAGCATTGATGGTAAAAATACTTTATAGTTTTGCTGTGGTCATTATATTAGTTGAAACCAGAACCACATAAATGTCTGAGCATCAAGGGCATCCGGAATTGGTCTTTCTGTTTGTTAGATTGAAGTCAATACTCAATCTAATAATTCCTGAGTGGTCGCAGCGTTTCATTTATTTAGCTGGTAAATAGAAAGTGTCTAGAAGGAGACGATCCAACACAGTACATGCAATTACGCTATAAACTGTTTTTGAAGTAGGAGCATGAAAGCTAAAATACACACTCCCCTCTTCTTCTTTTTTTCCAGGTACGGGTTTTTACCTTTTCTGTCGGGCAACACAATTATGATGTCACTCCCCTGCAGTGGATAGCTTGTGCCAATAAAGGTCAGCCACTCCGTCTCAAATCTGTTACTAATGTGTGTGAGCATGGTACACTAGAGTCACAGTCATTACCAGTCTGATTGTGCACCATGATTTTGCACTATACCGTTAACACCACGAGAAGTTAACAGCCTAAATATAACAAAATAGCCTGTTTATAACAATAAAGCATGTTATTTCCTTCTAAGCTTCAGTTGTAAACTGAATACCTGTCCTTATATAGTGTATGTAACCGGTGTGTCTGTGTTGTGTGAAATTTCTATAAAACACACTCTGATGCCGTGTTGTGATAGCAAATTATCAAATTCAAAATAAACAGATCTGGTGCAATTATGCACATCAGACAGAAATAAACTGGTTACTTATATAGTAGCAAATTAAAAAGTAAAAATTTATTAGCTAGATCAGCATATATACATGCTGCTGCCTTCATGTAAGGTGCGTGGTAAAAGGCACGAATGCCCAATTAACACTAGAGCCGCCTGTTTACCGTGCAAATGAACATTAAATTCCTTTAACCTCTAAGCAAGATGTACTTCTGCATTATGCAGCCCTTTGGTTTGAGCTAATGTGCCATTTGTGAAGAGGTTTCAAACACAGTATGTATTTTATTAAATGTTGGATGGCATGACTCTCATACTGTCTGACTCAGGGAAGGAATCTCATGGCAAATCTGTATTATTCCATTATAAACATAAAATCAGCAACATCAAAAGCATTGGGGTAGTTTGCAAACCCTACAAACTATTTACAAGATAAAAAATCTTACATACAGTGTGTGTAACTTGTGATTTGTCTTGTATTGAAAATCTTACTCCAGCCAGCTGACCAAAGTTGGGACTGCTGTGTTTAAATGAACTGCAAAATGCACTGTTTTCAGCTGAAGCAGCTGTCATTCCTTTGCATTGTGAATCCAACAACTGTAAAACAAATATGAGAACATTACCTATGTCACTTTTTATATCTTTTCTACATAAGACCGCCCATACCCAACAGTAATAGCAATTTAAGTGTACTTAATATATTATGAAACATTTTATTATTTACACAAAGGGACAGGACATTCTGCTTCTCTAAAAACCTGGAAAAACACCATGATATAATACTCCAAAGAGTGAAAAATACTGTGATGATAATATTAGGCCATATCGCCCACCACTAATGTGTGCATGGGTGTGTGTGCGTGTGTACATGTACAGTGGTACCTCAGTTCTCGAACTCATTAGAACTTTAATTTCTTAAAAGTAAAACCAATCATTTCGAAAAAAAAAAATACCTAGAGCTTGATCTGAATCTCAGAAATCGTGAACGCCGATCTAAGATAACTTGTATGTGCGGGGAAAATGAGTCACACAGCACGTCTCTCAGCGGAAAGAAAGGGTAACGCTTCAGTCTGAGTCTCGCATTCGTTGTGATATCATTGTGCATGTTTACACTAACTGAATACATATATTTAGACAATAAAAATACATTTAGATAATGATACACAGTAACAGTAATTATTATTATTTAATAAAGTATATTAAAAAACAATAGGGAATATTTTTATGGTCCCTACAATGAGAAAGTCCATTTTATAAAATGCAGTCAAAAAATTTAAAATGGCCAAAGTCTTGTTTTGTTTGGTTACTTATGGTTAAGGTAAGGGCTGGGTAGGGGTTAGAGTTGTCACTGTAGGGATTAGGCTTTAGCCCATAGAAGTTAATGGGTGGTCCCCCAAAGATATGAATATAAACATGTCTGTGTGTGTGTGTTTTTGGGCATCACATGTGTGGAGAAATACCTCCACCAGTCCAGTAAACTCTGAAAAACAGATGCTGTTGGGTTTCCCACAAGACAAAAATATCTTTCAAAAAAGCTGTTCAGCTTAATATTAAGAAGTAACTAAAAAAGCTTCAGTGCCCAGAATGGTAAGCAGACAAATATGCAGCAACTGTCTTTTGCTCATTTATGTCTTAGTTAGTATGTGGGCGAACGAACGTCTTTGTGTGTCTGTGCTTGTGGGCGCTCCCCTGCATTTATGTGTGTGTGGGCTTGCTGGTGACTGACCTTTCCCTCAACCCCTATGGGGAGAAAAATCTCAGGCTGGATGCCTTTGTCTTCTCACTCCCCCCTTGTACCTTCTTTAGTTTCAGGCTTGCAGAATCAAAGGTCAAGCGAGAATATGACCCGTCACCTCTCTTCATATTCTGTCCTTGGAATCTGCGACAGCTGAGCTTTGAAGTTGGCTACTAGATACGCTTTTGGAACTATGTCAGGTGTCTGTCAGTGCCTGGCTATTATGTCAATTTCCACTACACACATTCTCTCTTGGCCTCTCCCCCTCCCTCCATCTGTCTTACAGGGTATTACTTTGAGATCCGCTCCATCTGCGCCATTAGAACCAACACACAGGTTAGTATAATGAAGGTGGCTTGCTGTGCTTGAGGCTTGCTGTGCTTGAGGTGGCTGATATGCAGCATCTGGTTTACTGTGCAGGATCATGCAGAAAAGGACCTCCATTGGGCGTTGAACTTGCCTCTGTATAAATCCTCAGTTCTTTATGGGTTATGTTAACTGCTGACCTGTAGCGCAGTTCAGCTTGGTTTTGATAAAAACACTTTCTTGGCAAGCACAGAGCACAACTGTGAAGACTAATGACTCTGTCCCTCTGGCCAGGAATACTTGGATGTTCTGGGACGGCCCATGGTTTTGGCAGGGAACCGGGCAAAACAGGTCCAGTGGACCAATGTATACCAGGATGCCTTGGTAAGCCAGGGAGCCCTGGGCCAGTGCAGCCTGTTGTCCTGGAGAACACCTCCAAAACCTGGTTAAACTCTTTGGTTAGAGGATGGTTCTGTGTCGGTTGCTGGATTGCATTGTGTACCGGCGAACCTCCGCAGACCTGGTGTTAGATGACCCCCCCCCTTGATTTTCAATTTCTCTGGGCACTTTTTAGGGTTTGGGACTGGTAGTGACTGGAACAATGCCCGTCTTCAACCTCACCATGGAGGGAAACTCACAGGTAGAGTTGGCCAATTTTTGCTGTCTATTTAAATGATTAATATGTGTATTATTAAGCCCACAACAAAAGAGTCTGACCCCTCTAGACTTGGCCTTGTGTTCATGTGCTTTCTCCGACATTTTGTCCTTTGTAGAACCAGCTCATTCTGGGGGTGATGGGTGTGGATGTCCACCTTGACGAGATCAAGAAGCTTACCCCGCGCTACAATGTAGGTGCACCAAGCACCCAAAGAAATGTCCAGGGTGGGCTGCGTCTTGGGGTCGACTGATCACCTCCTTGACTGACCTGTCATAACGGAGTGGGAAGGTCTGACAGCAGCACGGAGTGACCCCTCGACCGCTCGCCCTGCTCCCAGGGCTGTGCTGACAGCTGCACGAAAAGCAGCTGGCAAATTAGCCTCTCTATCCCCCCACCTTGCCAGGAAAGTCTGTGGGAACTCGGAGACACATGTGTCACACCGCTAAGACGCCAAGGCTTGGCCCAGAGCCATGAAGTGTTAGCTCAGCATGTGTAGGACTCATGCCAGCCAGGCTGAATGTGTGCGCACAGAGCCCTGAATGAAGCGGACAAGTCTGCCTCCGCACAGATAAATGTATTGCCTCAGTGTTCAGTCCTAAACACTCCTTACAACCAGCTATAGCCCAGAATTCCATATACATTTTGTTTATTTAGCAGACATTTTAAATCCAAAGCAACATCAACCGGGGGGTTAAGGGCCTTACTCAAGGGCCTAAAACAGGCACAGTATCCTAACTTGCTAAGAGTTGTTTGTGGCCCAAACAGATGTGTACTACGTTCTCTTGCTGCACCGTACCTTGAATGATGATGTATTTGTATATGTTCCAAAACAATCCCGTTCTCTTGTAGCTGGGTGCGAATGGATACATCTTCGCCATTGACCCGAACGGATATGTCCTCCTGCACCCCAACTTGCATCCGAAGGTGAGTGACTCTCCCTGGGCCACAGAGTCACGGTGACAGTGGTTATTCTCTGTGGGCCTATCCAAGATGGACCTGCTTTTTTGAAGTATCGCGCACTTTGTTTCTCACGAGCACAAAAAGCTGTGCTGCTAATTCACGACTCAGTACCTATAATGAAATGTATGGTTCTGAATACACAATGAAACTTTATACCCCTAACACACAAGGCAGTTTATTTCTATACTTAGATTCTCGTTTTATTTACAAATTAGGCCCATTAATTGGGTGCTCAATTAAAGTCCTTATGCAAAAAAGAAAGAGGTTTTAAGAACTCCTGAAAGGGTGACGGTAATTTATTGACCTTAGGGAAAATGATGAATAAAAGAAGGATGATGAAACAGCCAATGAGATAAGCCATTTCAGGCCCTTGCCAGGACTTTTATCAGCGTTTCATTGAGCTTCTTAAAATATTTGCATTCATATCCATTTGTTCGATTTCCATAATGGATTTTGTAAAGAAATCTTTAAATAATATATTGTCAGAATTTACTGTGTGTTCCATCATTAGACAATTCATTTTGTAATAGAAAATAAGTGAGATATATCACTGAAGATGATTTGCAAGATCGTGATGAAGAATTTATGATTTTTATGATTAATATTTCAAACTAATAGAATATGAACTATGAATGTTTTGATTAGGTAAGTTTATCCACCTTCCCGGTCAGGGCCGTGGGAGGTTGGGGGGGTGCAGTCTTTGGTGAGTTTTTATCTGGGGTGTACTTAGCCTGCTTCCCAGCCGTGTCATTTTAAGGAATGCATAACTTGTAATATTTCTACTTTCAGGATCTGCATGTAGGTTTGTCCTAGTAGGGGTCTAACCCAGTCTGACACGGGAGTGAATCCCAACGCTGGCAGGCATAGTCAGAGTGGAGTAAGAAGCCTACATCAGCATCTCTGATACTTGATGGTGTCCTCTCCTCCGCCCCCACCCCAGATGGTGAACCTGCCTGAACCTGTGACCCTGGATTTCCTGGATGCTGAGCTTGAGGATGCCAGCAAGCAAGAGGTGAGGATCTGGAACCTGTGGTCTCAGAATTTTCTGGGCTTTTTCCTCCACACTGCTGGGAACAGTTCATTCACTATAGTATACCCAAAAGATTGCTTCACATAAACCACAAACTTGTATGTGACGTTGCTTCTTATAGACTTTTAAGCTTATACCTGAATATTTTTTTGAAGAAGCGCCTTGCTTAGATAGCAGGACATCTCTGTCTTGGTTGTGGGTCCAGCACCATCACACTCAGACTGACCATTTTTATACTCCATATCTTCTGCGCTGTTCTTCCCTCCAGATACGTCGGCAGATGATCGACGGCCGGCCTGGCCAGGCGACAATCACAACTCTCGTCAAGTCGATTGATGAGGCAAGTCCCCATTTCTGTTCTGGTTCACCAAACTGATGCTGGTCACATGACTCGCATTTGTCCTTAATAAAGCTTGCTACGAGTGATGTGAGTTCAGAGGCCTCCTCTCTGTTTTTCAGCAATACATTGATGAAGTCAGACGGACGTACACCTGGATGCCCATTAATGGCACTGACTACAGGTGGGAGGAGAAAAATGTTGTCCTCTCTTTGGTGGGAGTCGTTGTGTTTAGGTGGTGTTACTTTATTTTATAAGGTGAGATCGACAGTATAAATAAAAACTGAGGTATAGGTAGGAGGTGTTGAGAAGGCTTATGGTAAACTCAAGTTGCTTTATTTATATATATATTTATGTTATATGTGTGTGAGAAATTTTCAAGATAATAAATGTACGTCAACTTACATTAGACTAGCAGTAATTGATGTGAAAAGTAAATGCTAAAAAGGGAGTTCTGTTGAATCTGGTTGTGCATGTGTATTCTGGAATATCAGATTATTTTTACATCACAGGAGCCGGTACCTTTATATTTAGGTTACAGATGATGGTGAGGGTGCGTTCAGAGATGGCACAGGCATCTTTTCTGGTGATGTATCGTGGTGAATTATTGCTATGTATGCTTCTTAAGTTATTTTTGGAGAATCAGCTCGTTTTTTCATCTTGTGCCCCGTCCCCCAGTCTGGGTCTAGTTTTGCCCCCATACAATGAATACTATCTCCGCGCAGACCTCAGTGATGAGATGCTTCAGTTGCAGTGTGAGTATGACACTCATGTTCTCATCCTGTCCTGCCTCCTGTCAGTTTCCACCTGACTGTGGGTGGAACTTCTGTGGCATTTTAAAGCGCAGTCAGTATACATGCAGGAAAAGAACTTCTTGAATTATTGATACTGATATGTAATGATTTATTGATATGCTGGTATGCATAGGAAAAAAACAAAAGGAAGTACTTTATTTTTTTCCTCATTCAAGCAGCATAAATTGTGGAGATATATTACCAAATACTTCAGCATATGTTGATGTTACATATAAAATTAAGAATTTTTACTCTGTGTAAATTGTGATGTGACAATAAACCTGAATATAATACCGTCTTGGAAAAGGACATGGGTGATGAATTTAAATCAAATAACATATTTTACGTAGCTGGACTCTGTGTTAATGTAACATCTACATTGTTGTTGTAATACCTTGTTATGATTTACACTTAAAACATATGGAATGCATTGTTTAACCTCCCCCATCTAACTGAATATCCCTAAATATCTCCCGTGCTTGGTCTCTGTACCATTCTCTGGCCTCTTGTGGCATATCTGAGGCATTACTTGTTCTGTGTGACACCCTCACTTTCAGATCTGGAGTCCATGCTTCCAAGCTCCTTTGAGTCTGAGGGACACGTCTTCATTGCCCCCAGGTATGTAGATCACGGGGTTAGTTTGCTTTGCTGTTTCTCCACAGATTGTTACACTGCAAAGCCACTGCTTTCAACAAAGCCTCACATTCATGGAATATTCAACTGGTTGGTTGAAACAAAATCTTGGTCTGGATTTTAACTTTCTGGACCTGAAAATTCCATCTCTGATCTTAATAAGCATGTAAGGGAGTTTAGCATATACAAAAGGATTTAGAAAAGGCAGAAGATATGTAAATAACTTCTGTTTATCGTACAATGTTGTTGACAGTGTGAATGTTTGTTATGAGATTTTTATTTTTTTAAAGCTCTATATAAACGATGAAAGAGATTTATGTTCCAGAATAATGCTGGTATGTGCATGCAGAATTGATTTTCTGTAGTTATTTCGGCACAACTGGAGGTTGTGCTCTTAATTTGACAGTCATTGTCATCTAAAATTTGCTAATCTAGTCCATGTATTCTTGAAGCTGAATAAGGGGGGTGAGCCTTTGTTTTAATGTAGGCCTCATTAGTGTTTGTAGAGATTGAGGTTGTTTGTCTTTTTCTGGCTGGTGATGCTGTCTCTTCAGGGATTACTGCACACAGTTGCGCATCACTGAGAACAACACCCTCTTCCTGGAGAACTTCATTTCGCTTATGGTGGAGATCACAGCAGAGTCCAAGGACTGTGAGTGCTGTTGTACCACTTAGATATTTGTAAACAAAGTAAATGTTCATGGTAATAATCATTTATTCTGGACTCAACTTGTTGTAATTACCTTGTAGTACTGAAAGTATTTGAGTGATTTTTTTTTCTTACTTATGGTTAAGGTTAGGGCTGAGTAGGGGTTAATGTTGTCATAGATGAGATTAGGGATTTGTACAGAGAAATGAACTGAGAGTCCCCACAAAGATATACATACCTAATCTGTGTGTGTGTGTGTGTGTGTGTGTGTGTAAATCAGGTAATCAAGTTCTCATTCATAACCTCATCCTGGAAGCTGACATAACCTGGCAGTTGGCAGCAAGAGTATGGAAGAATAAAGACCTGACCACGTGAGTACAGCAGGACTCACAGCATACCACGCCTTCGCCAAATACAGGTCTTGACAGAATTCTTTTTTTGACACGAGTAGCAAGTAGCAGGATGATTAAACGTTGCATTTGTGAGCTCAATTGCAGTACCTGGGTTGGGGAATCCTTGCCTTTTGACACTCAGAAGTGATGATATAAGATTCCTCTGTGTTAAAAATGCATGCGAACAGGCTTGAAGGCTTTTTCTCTTCCTTGCACCTGCATGGGTGTATAAGCACACTGATGAGGATGACAAGCACACTAACACACCCACACGATATCAGCATCTCATAATGTGAGGGATGCGTTTTTCATCTGGCTGCATTAATATTTCTCATCTGGCATCCCACACACAATTTCATGTGTCTCGTAACATATTGGACTTTGAACAATAAATTACTGATGAGATGTACAGGTTGATTGACAGATGACTTTCAATCTGATACAAGACTCCGATCTCCTAATTACGAATTACATTTTTTCCTATATAAAAAGAGGAGCATATTAGCAAGCAGGGATGGCGCTGATTCATTCGATTGTCCCACGCAGGGCCAGTTGATACTATAGGCAGCATGGGTGGCCATCAAACACCCCACAAATCTAGGGGCGGTTGGGGGCTTGGGGGGGATCATTGGTGAAGCCTAGAGCACTATATGGGCTTCAATTAGCGCTGGTTCCATCTTCACTGCTTTCTTCCCTTCTTGTCCCACAGATATGGCTTTCTGGCATTCTTTGTGTCCACAGACGGTGGTGTCACTCGGATATTCCCCAATACGTGAGTCTCCCAGCGGATGGGAACGCAGTAACTGCACTATTAGTTAATGTCAAATGACACCTGCATGTTCTTATAATAATTTGTGTTAAAGATTTTAGATGTGTTGTTTTTTGAGACTGATAAATAATCTACAGTGTTCATTAACTGGCTTTTGCGTACAGCTGAGGATATTATGGTGGTCTTACACGTTCTCCTTTGGTTATTTCTCTAATGTGTTTTTTATCTAATGATTATTGGCTTTTCTGTTTCTCAGGGCTGCTGAATCATGGGCTGAGGACCCAGAGCCCTACAATGCCAACTATTACCATCGCACCATGGACAACAAAGGATTCATCTTTCATGTACCTCGGAAAAAGCGTGAGCGAGCCCAATAATAATAACTAACACTAGGTGGCAGCATTAGCTTGGAAAAAATACCAGGTCCTTTTCCAAAATGGCTCTGGTCTATTTCAGGTTGTAGTACAGTGTTAGTGCATGACTAGAGAATTTAATTTCCTGTTTAGACAGTCTTATCTGCAGCCTAAATATGGGCAGCCGAAAAGTATCTTCACAGTTTGTACATGTTGTAGTACCAATGACAGATGAGTTTCTCCACAGCTATTGATGACACCAACTTGGACAATGGTACTGCCAGTGTTCTGGTCAGCACTGCGGTAGAAGTATCTGTAGGTGGCAAGACTATTAAACCTGCAGGTATGGGAACATGCTGTGCCTTGAGGAATTTTATTGGAATGTATGACTAAGCGATGTAAAAAAATATATGTGTTTGTTTCATTTTTTTTTTTTCTTGTGCTGTGTCGGACCAGTTGTGGGTGTGAAACTGGACCTGGAAGCCTGGGTGGACAAGTTCAAGATTTTGGCCAGCAACCAGTCCGACAATCGGCAGGGTTCACATAAGGTGCCCCATACACAGTCAACTTGATTAAACACATACATACTTTCTGTAGTCGCTTATAGAGGGGACTTGTGCTTTTATGAACACACAAAAACATGTGCACTATTCAACATGTTAATGTTTATTGTTTTACACCTAGAAGTTGACAAAGAATCACATGCCTTTAAACAGTAATTGTGATTACATTTTTTAAAATCAGTTTTTATTTTAGTATGCTTTTTTTGTTTTCTTTCCTTTGCAATTTTGTTCTAACTTGGTTTTATTACTTTCTGTCCATTTTTATTTATGTTTATATTTCATAATTTGTGTTTTATAATTTACTTTTCATTTCAGTTTTAGATTTGTATTAGAAACCCTTGGTAGATTTTGCCGACAGGGTTGGGGGGGTGGTTGGCAATCGATTGTATGGTCCAGATTACATTGTGTTTCACTCCGAACACCAACTGAGTACCCTGCCTTACAACATAGCCATAAAAATATCAGTTTCAAGGAATTCTCAGTCATGTTGTAGTGGTGAATGAGCCTATGAAGTCCCTCGTCCTTCAATATGGAAAATGGCTGATTGTCCAATGCAATCAGCTGTGTTACTGTAGTAGTTATGTCTTAGCTCTGGTGATCCTAACTTTGAATATTGATCATTTAAATATCGGCCAATATTGACCCACATCAATATCTTGATTTTTAACAAATATTGTCCAATACTGATATTTTTAACCAATATATAGGTGCTGTAGCCATTCCCTTCATTCCTGTGTTTGGTACCTTTTACGGTGTCTAGTGTGCTCCCTTGTTCCTCGGGCTGCTGTGTAGCTAAGAACTAGGGCTGTGCGATATGGCATAAAATTCATATTGCGGTATAATTTGAACCATAGACATACATATTGCGGTATATGATTCGATCTGTAAATTTCAACATAGCTGTTTTTGACACAGAACTAGACTAATGTCATAACTCCATCTATATTAGTATGACCATCTCTCCCATAAAAGTCCTGCCAGGCAGAGTTCTACACGGGTTCGGGTACCTGACAGGTGACCCACCAATTTTTTTGAAACAGGTGAAAAGTATTCTACTATGTCGGATACGGGTTGGGTTGGACGCATGAGAGCTAAATTGCGGTTTTCAAAACATCATGTGCCAACAAAAAATACCCTAGGGCTATAATTTAGTGTCAAAATCCCTGCATTCAAGATGATAAAACATAAAATCCATATCAGTTTATGCCTGCACGAGCATTCCCGAAAATTTCTCCCACTTTCATTTTCCAAAAACGCATGCGATCTCCTCCAGTTGTTTGAAATAAATTCTGACGTAATCTGAGGCCGTCAACTGGATCTGTTTTTACACAGTAATAAAGCACTGCACCAAACGCTAGTCTTCGCCTTCGCGTAGGAATTCCATCCGGGTAATCAAAGGAAAATAGACAGTGCGCATACAGTAGGTAGCCTATAAAACCCTGCACTGTGCTGGGTAGCCTGATGTACATTTTATATAATATTAGTTTTATTAAAACATTTAATTGAAAGCTGGTAAGGCTATGTGTGGGTATTGCAATATCAAACATTATTTGAGTTTGGAGTTAGGCTACTTCCATTTGTTTTGCTTATTATTAGGCTATTATTAAGCAACATTTACATTTGGCTATGCCTTTTCAACTGATGTTGCACTTGTCATTTGTTGTGCCTATAAACTTTTGTCTTTAATTTTTAATCTGACTGATTTTCATTCGGGTGCGGGTCGGTTCTCGGTATTTATCTATAGCGGATCGGGTGCAGAATTTTATTTTGTTTCTTTCGAATTACAGTTGGGATACAGGTTTAAGTATGTCGGGTATGGGCGGGTGTGGTTTCTCAAAATCAGACCTGTGCAAGACTCTGCTGCCTGGTGCTGCAATAATCATATAAACTATTTTCATATATATCATACTAATAAATTATTTATTTGATGCGACTTCATTATGTCATTTTTGCGGGCAAGGAGGGGAAATTTCTGCGGTAGGACGGTATAGTCAAAATCTCTCCCGTTGGCCAAATTTATATCGTTTATACCGACCACTACTACCATGCATTTCATGCATTATTGTAGAGTTGAGGCTGACCAGTCTTCACTATGTTTTATATTTGTTAGTGATTAGTTTTGTTTTTCCATGTTAATTATGTTCTTTTATTGGTCCTTGCTTTTTGTATCTCTGGTTATTCCTGCCTGTGTGACTTTTGTAATTATTTATTCCAGGTTTCTCTTAATGTTTCTGTCCTTGTATTAGTTAATTTTTTTATCATTTTCATTTCAGAATTTCAGTATTCCTTAATGATAATAACATTGTGTTAATCAGACACACATAGACACAAGTGTTTGGACGGTCCCTACAAATATGTGAATGCATTCATTTCTATGGGAGTATAACCCCAACAATGGCAACCTTAACCCCTACTTGACCTTCACTAACAGTAACCAAGCAAAATACATGACTTTTGGCATTTTTAGTTTTTTGATTATAGTCAGAATTGAGACTCCTCCCACACACTGATGCACTAGCAGCACTGTTGTGCTGATTGATGGTGATGGTCTTTTGTCTCGAACCAGTGTGGACCATCCAGCAGCTGTGAGATGGACTGTGAGGTCAACAGTGATGTAAGACCAAATTTCCTTCTTTTACAACACTTGAACATAGAAAATGCAGTAACAGAACAGTTTAAGATTTATTTGAAACATTTGTTTTGAAAGTTTGAGACCTAATGCTTGATTGTGTTTGGTATATGGTGTTTGGTATGCTCTAGTGCAGGTATGGCCAATCTTATCCGCAACGGGCCGGTGTGTATGCGGGTTTTCGCTGCAACTCCCTAATTATATTACTAATTAGAGGACAGATTGGCTGAAGTGTCCTCACACCTGGGTTTGAACAGCTGACCTACAAGTTATCCCAAAAACCTGCATACACACCGGCCCTTTGCGGATAGGATTGGGCATCCCTGCTCTAGTGTTACGTATAGTTTTTATGACAGGCTTTCTGCCCCAAGGAATTTGCATGCATCACAGTTTTGCACTTTTGTTGTTTATGTAGTTGAATTATCTTTGGTACTTGACAGCCAGAGCCCTTCAAGCAGGGGTCATCAACTCCAGTCCTGGGGGGCCGGAGCCCTGCACATTTTTGGGTCTCCCCTCATTTAACACACCTGATTCAACTCCTTGTGCTAATTACCACA